>JAQGAK010000478.1:0-74403 GCA_034696945.1 Lipothrix lubbocki | reverse complement strand
TACACGTAAGAATAACTGAAAAAACAGGTTTTGGTGTCTGTAAGATCACGTTCGTTCATATTATGATATACTATATAGAGATACTTCAGTATACTGCGGTTTTTAGGCATTTAGATGTACTTAACTGTTTAATACAGATAGTGTATAAGTTCCACTGTAAGTTCAGAGACATGATAAATCTTGTTTTTTTAATCCAATTTTGTGACTTTTGTATACACTTATTAGCATTGTAGACCATACAATTTGTAGTAGTTGCTTTTATATGTTCAACAGCTTTTTCCCCTTTGTTGAGCACTTTTTATTACTGCCTCTGTAAGTAACCATTGTATCTATAATAAGCTTACCTATTCTAATCTTGTAATCTGATTATGGAAATCTTCTTTCCCATATATAATAATATTGAGTATCCATTGATGGTGTATAAAGAATGGGAAAGAATGGATGGAGAAGAATGGTTAAATGGTGGTGTTTATTATCCTGTATCCTGTATCAAAGTGTGAATGAGGATGATGGATTTAACGGCAAATTAATTTATTTGTAAAGCTATAATGTGATATTATAAGTGGCATGCATTGCATATATGGGATATTAAGGTACTATAAGTATACATACATACTACATGATGGCCATGATGGGGTACACTGAAGTTTGCCGTATTGTTAATTGTTACTAACAATTTGCCATAGTATTTTTTATTATATCCCTGCTGCAAATAATACAATCCTACTATATCTACATGCATATTCTTACGTACTAAAGCTAATTACTGTAAGTTTTATTGCACCCAACGTTTTCACACTTTATCATATTTTGCCGTCATTAAAGTCAAAGTGTGTTAAACTGCACACGTGTCTGTCTGTATAAGTTATGATTGAGAAATGCGTATAGGTGTATCCAAATGTGTAGATACTTATTGTTTCTTGTTAATTAAATTGATGACCAGGAAGATTAGTCATGTTCGGGATTACGTGTAATTTCCCCCAAGTGATGTCATACATTTTGTTTTCTTAGTATTTAATTTCAAGTGTTTTTGTAGAGTATTTCCTTACAAGTAGCTTTGTATATAATAGCGAATGAAGTGGGTTATTAACTAGTACGTGGTTTGCCGAAAGCGGCTACGCTGTCTGATCTTTTGATCATCTGCTTACCATTTGACCATAAGTTTTTACTCACCCGTCACATAAAGCCGCAACCTTGTTATATAGTTTAATCAGTGAAACTGCTTGCGTTTCATTCAGTTAATGCATATACATGGGGATACTCATGTATGTAATATTGTATACATAAATCGTGATGATCTGATGAAAGAGGCATGTCTGTCTTTACTATTTGTGACATTTTCAGTTATGTACAGGCATGCACGCACATGTTGTTGTAAAAAAAACTATCAGAGTCATTGCAAGGAGATATTATTACATATGTAGTTTGTAGTTATGGAGTAGTTATTACATAACGTTTATTTTGAATGCGGCTATGTTAACTGTAATAAACTTGAACAATGCGGAGTTTAAAAGGATGAAAATTATATATGCTAATAACATGGAAATTTATTCTCATTTGCTATCCTTAATTCTAATCCGATTGTATTAAATCAGTTGTTTTTATACGCTATATAGATTTAAACGATCAATGATTACAAAAATTATAATGTTTTTCTTGCTGTTTGTTATGTGTGCAGACGGATTCAGCTGGTGATGGTCCAAATTCCGGTGATGATCAGCATGAAAAGATGCCACTAAATGACGAATATATGGAAGAAGATGAGATAGATGATGATGAACTACTATATGATTTGATGGATCAAGGGGTGCCAGCACCGCCGGATGGTGGCTGGGGATGGGTCATTGTATTTGCTTCTTTTATGTGTAACCTCATCGTGGATGGAATTGCTTATTCATTCGGAGTTTTCATATCCGAATTTGCGAAAAGTTTTGATGAAGACAAAGGAAGTGTGGCTTGGGTGGGAAGTTTACTCGCTGGTATCTATTTGTTAGTCGGTGAGTACATTTTTGAAGAAAAGATTCTAGTGTTTGTACATGCTTACGACAACCCATAAAGAAAAACAATTTTAGAGTAGTCCTCGTAGCCCAAATTGTTTGTTATCGCATGTTGTTGACTCTAAAAATAAGTTACTTAATGGATGTTTCTAATTTGGTGTATTGCAGGTCCAGTCGTATCAGCTCTTACAAATAAATTTGGCTGTCGTATTGTATGCATTACCGGGTCAGTAATTGCTTGCATCGGTTTTGCTACATCATCTTTATCCAACAATTTAGGCACAATGATCGTAACATATGGACTAATTGGAGGTAAATTATAATTGAAGACGTTATAAAACATAGATTTGGTGTAAAAAAATTTGTGATCTTATAATTTCATGAATATTTTAGGAGTTGGATTCGGAATGATATATCTTCCTGCCGTGGTATGCGTTAGCTACTATTTTGAATCCAAACGAGCTCTTGCTACAGGTCTTGCCGTTTGTGGTTCTGGTGTTGGTACATTTTTATTTGCACCACTCTCCTCCTGGTTACTTACTGTGACTACCTGGCGAAACTCCAACCTAATATTTGCCGGTCTTTGCTTTTGTTGTGGAGTAAGTTTAATTAGCATTTTAAATATTAAAACTTCATGAGCAAATTTTCTTGGTGGATAGTCAAAAGATATGGATTTTATCATTTGTTCTATGCAGATTTTTGGCATGCTCATGCGCCCATTAGAAATAACTCGAATGGAGGACGATGGAGATTATGATAATGAAGACATAGAGAATGGACCAGAAATCCCTCAAACTCACAATCCAAGAAGAGGGAAGAACTTGCTACAAAGAATGGCAGACGAAAAGCGTAATTATTTGGAAAAGGGATCTATCGCTGGTAAATTGAATGCTTGATGCTAGCAATTTAATGCGAGTTCCTAAGTTTCAGTAGTACATAGATACATGTAAAAACTGATAGAATGATTCCATGTGTAGTGTTTTTGTCACATTGAAATTTTTATGAGTGTGATTATTTACAGTGACTGGTTCAAGACGACCGCTAACATGAGTTTTTGTTTGTTTATAGGCTCGTCTTACTTTATGGTTCAGCTTCCTGATGGAACCATGGAAAGGCGAATGAAATTACCGTTAAATGTGGATCCGGGTGTGCACTCGTCCTTCAATCTAGATCAGCTAGTACCTGGTACACCCATCACACCAGTTCCGACCTTGGCTACACTGCCCACCATTACTGAAGCAAAATCGACAACTGCCACCGATAGTGCAAATGCCAACATCGTTCCCACGAATGTAAAAATTGATGACCCGATTATTGAGGAAGAATTAATTGTAAGTATTCCTGAGCCTATTGCTGAGGAAGAGGAAGAAACCAATGCAAGCATTAAGTCTGAAGACGAAGACATCACAAATTCAAAGTAAACTGCTTGACGATATTACACAATTTACACTGTCATTTTTTGTCAAGGTAGTGAGATTTTACTATATTCTGTTTTTATAGCTCGTCTCGTCCAGTACCCATCAGTTCTTCTTACAGAAGAGGCAGCGATGTTTCTAACTCAAATGCAACTACGCCTTCCAGCTCATTTAAAGCTAATGAGCTGTCACTGTCAAAATCGCCAACCAAACCTATTCCAGTGAGAGTTGGGTCTTTAGCTGGAGCAGGCCGAGGAATGACTCGGAACGGATCAGCGCCCCAATTTAATTCAGGAAGAAGCATCCCGAAGAATGGAAGTGTCCCTTTCTTCGACCGTATGCATCGGCGAGCAAGTTACAAGGCAGTTCCCTTAGGATCTAGCGTTAAAGAAGGTTCTCAGTTGGAACCACCATCTGCGGGAACAAAGAGAGTTAATAGGTTAGTTAATGTAATGGAAAACCTTTTTATCAAATTCTTTCACGTTGTGCAGATTGTAAACTATTTTTGTATTATTTTTTAATAGCAAATCCAATCTATCCGAGTCTAACAGACGTGGATCTACAAATTTTAAAAGCTCAATGACATCATTTATTGGTTCAAAAGTGAACAACTTAGGTAATATTTTTATTATATTTATTCCAAGCAATTAAAATGAATGAAATGATTGACTTACTTATTGAAATTTGACATGCTTATGTAGGAGTTCCCCAAGAAGATGATTACACAAGCCTATGGTCAAAGGGCGAACTATCTGAAGGGCTGGTATTCAGCTCATCTCGGAAAGATTCTGAACAATATAACCCACCACCTCGTATAATACGTCCACTTTCAAGGAAGGATATTTTCTTCACTGGATCAATCGTTCACCTTCCGGAATTTCAGTCGCAGAAAAGCATCGCTTCCTATCGTCAATCAATTTTAAATCTCCCAAAGGCAGCCGGTAGTATGGCAGGATCAGTTATGGTTGGTCCTGGTGACAAAGGTTTTGAAGCGACTGATGGTGCAGGTCAACCAGGAGGGACTTGTTTGTCGGGTGGAGCCTTCAAGGCTGCATTAGGGCAGTTGATGGATTTCGGTCTTCTTGCAAATCCTATATTTCTATTTATCGCCATCAGTAATATTTTCGGAATGTTGGGATTCTATGTTCCATTCGTGTACATCATTGATGCTGCAACAAATATTGTAAGTGTAGTATGACGTGTATATAATGTACTTGTAATATGTTATTTCTAAATTTTTGAAATCTAATTATTGACGATCTTTAAATTTAGGATATTCCAGCAGATCAGGCGGCATTTTTACTATCTATTATTGGTATTACCAACACGATTGGCCGTGTCCTTTGCGGTGTAATTTCGGATTTACCTCAAGTCAGCGCACTGCTCATGAACAACTTATGCCTACTCCTTTCTGGTATTTGTGTCGCACTAGTACCTTTTGCTGCGTCATACGGACATTTTGTAGCCATTGCCGTTTTCTTTGGATTGTTCGTTTCCGGATACGTTTCACTTACAAGTATCATGCTTGTGGAATTACTGGGATTGGAAAACCTGACGAATGCATTTGGGCTTCTTATTCTTTTCCGAGGAGCTGCGTCAATTGTAGGATCTCCACTTGCCGGTATGGGCTGCATTCTATTAAAACGAATTAATATGGTTAATATGTATAAGTTTGTGGGAGAATTTGAAGTGGGTTTCCACTATATTTAATAATATAAAACATACTAATTTTCAACGCATACAATTTCAGGTACTGTCCTAAAGGCTATGGATGGAAAGTTTTTGGTTCCATTTCTCATGGCAGGAGGATTTCTTATCATTTCTGCACTTATCAGCTTTATGGTACCATTGGTAACCAAATGTGCACCTCCAAAACCAGTTCTGGAACCCAGGTACATTGGAGGCGGTGTTTTGGAAGATATTCCTGAAGATGAGGATGAGAGTGCCCGGGATTCGGCTAATCAGTCCATGGGGGGTGAAAACGAAGAGAAAAATGTAGTTGACAATGTTGAATCCTGCTTATAAAGTCCACATACCAAAATTGTTGTGTCCATTTGTTTTGGTTTCGCCTATCTGATGTACATGCACGTATATTTAATATGTATGCATGAAAAAAGTAGATTTGGAAAAATTTACTCTGTGATACTGCTATTACTTATGTGAATGAAAAATTAAAAGCGCAGAAACTAATAAAAGAATTATTGCGTCGTGTGGTAAATACCTATATTACGTGTACTTACAGGCTAAGTCTGTAAATATAGGTAAGTTGCCTCAAATCTTTCCAGTGGAAACCCCTTCCCTCAAATACATAACATTGTTTGCGAAAATATTTATAGATAACAATGGAAGTAGGTATTTACTTGTTGCTACAGTTAATTGTTAATTGTATGTACTTACGAAGCGAAAGATTTTTAATATTTCCAGAAATATATTAAAAAGAACACAACGTATACACATATATATGCAATGCACTCATAATTACAAAGAAGAGAGAAATGTAATTGATTAATATAGTTGACTAGTTATATGCCGTTAAGCCAAGTACTTACGCGTGTTGAAAAGACTATTATACTTATAAAAAATATTATACATTTAAAATAAGTAGTCCTACGAAAATACTCTCCTGTATTTTATTTATTGTTCTCCTGTATATAGACGTTACTACTTTTTAGTGCTGTGTTACTTATTATACTGTCTGATATGTAGATAGTTGTCTATGTATGAAGTAATTATTATTGTACTTATATTATACCAGATATACATCTATAAATACAACTACACATGCTTGCCAATATTCTATTCAATTTTTTAAACCCCTGCTCTTAGGTATTGTTAGATTGTATTTCCATTGTTTAGTGACACATGTATTTATTATAAATATGTGAACTTCCTTCTTGTGCAAAACTGTTGTTTGATTAAATACTGATATCATTTTGCAGTAAATCATGAGAAAATGATAATAAAAATGCATTTACCTGCTTTCACAAAATTTATTCGCAGTATTACTCCGTAACTTTCCCTGCGTTTACCCTATTTATCTGATATTCTCCGTGACTTTGCTGCACAACTCTTGCCTTTCACCGGAATTTAATTTTTTAAATATTAAATTGATTAGCTACAGGACCTTTCTAAAACTATCTGTAATAAGATTCAGTGAAAAAGAGGTACACACGACAGGCTCACTGTCTTGCAGGATTTTCTGTACAAGTCGTATCCCGTGAAGGGATATGTTATCAATTAAATAGCAGCATAGTTACGTAAGTTTAAGTAAACAAAGGAATGATACAGAATTTTTAATACATGTATATAGGTGTACCTTACAGGCATGCAGTACAGTTTTGTTCAAGAAGACACTCGAGTGAAGAGCAAAACACTCGATACGCCGAAATGAGTGTGTCAATAAGTGCTTTTCCCTGATATTCTCCTCCGGACGCTTCGCATTTTCAAGATCGTAGAAACGGTGGTATAAATATGTGGAGCGTGACTTTATAAATAACTTTTACTACGCTTTTCATCCTTTACTTAATCTTCCCAACAGTTTCAGTTTATGTCAGGCTAAACACTAAATTGTGTTTTTTTCCACAAAGAAAACTCCTACATATTTTCACGGGAGTAAATATCCCAGTATTTAAAGATTCATCAGCTTGATTCATCTCCATAATTAGATAAAGCAGTTTTCACCTTCAAAGGACGTGTACAATCATTCATATCGGTTTGAAGTATCTACATTATCAAGCGTATTGTTAATTATTAATTAATTCAGAGAAGCCTTGGCCACTTTGTTTTTGTCGGAAGTTCAGAAGTGGTAAAATGGGGCAACATCGATTAACTGCAACTAAAATATTCTATCAACCTCATAACCTTCAAGCCTAAAGAAATGTCAAAAAGTATAGGATGAAACGTTGTTCTTCATAAATTACACTTTTAGTGAATTGTAGATTTTATTGACAAGACGTGCAACAGTGTTGTTGAATGCAGCTCTACAAAATATCAGTTTCCCCAGCCTTTGAAGTTGCAAATTGCATACGAATAATACTAAACTTTCTACGCTTACTTAAGGAGATGCTATTTACGTTTCAGCTTAAATCGCAAGTGTGTGTACATACCTAATGTTAAACACCAATACTTACCTAAGCTTACATAATATACTTTTTGCTCCTCCTGGAGTAACTTCACCATAAAATGGTAGAGTTTTGCAGATTTGTTGACAGTTGCTATCCAGTATTCAGAATGCTCAAAAAATGTGGTATTGCTAAGATTTCATCTACTTGTTGTATACTCAATCGAATTACCAAACTAATAGTTAAATAGTTAAGCACCTTAAAGATTGTTGTGGCAAAACTGTATAGTCTCATCATATCTGTATAAACACAGTCACCAGTGTTGAATATTTATTCGAACAAAACAACGGTCGAAGAAGTACAACGATGCCTCCAAACATGAACAAGAGGTGAGTCTGATTAATGGTTGAGAACAAATAATTGTACACAAACGTCCAATATACATACAACAATACAATATAGGTATGTATATCCAAGAAATACGAAATATTATAAAATAGTAAAAAGCAGATAATAGCCAAGTGATATTGACATATCTGTATATGAGAAATTTAAAGTCTACTCCTCAGTTGTTTTCTCACAGATATGAAATAGTAGCCTTGCTGATAGACATTTGAACACGTTAGAAGTAAAAAGTTAAAAGTAGAAGTAAAAGATGATTGACCTGCAGTAATCCCCAGATTTAGATTCATTACCCTGAAGTATATAGTGTTTATTGCAGTTTGTATAAGTATATGGTATTTTATCGTGCAGCGCCTATGTAAATGACTGTGGTCAGTCTAAACGAGGAGAAAACATCGTCATGGAGTGTTAACTTATGATCATCGTCCACTTGTATTGAGACCCATTTGGAATTATCCGGTAGATAAACATTAATAATAATAATCATTTCATTCATATATATCCGATTATCTGTTCAATGGGCAATGAAACAATCAATACTTTAAGTATAAAGGACGCTTATAGATTCGGAAAATATGAAAAAAAAGAACATTTCATGAAGCGCTGATAAGATTCCAATAACTCTTGAATCAATCAAGCTTAACTTATATCATTAAAACGGCTATTACCTATTACTATTATCAATATCTAGGGCCAATTGCAATTAAATTGCTGTTGATTCTTATTCAAACTCAACTTGCTATAAGTATATATTATTTAGTGAAATGCATTTCACAATCCCAGCGATCCCAACTGTGTGAACCTCCTAATGGACAAGTTTAACCTCCACTTATATCTGTATCATGGATTCGGGAGACAATTAGAATTTAGTGTAATTGCAAGTATTACCACTTCAAAAATTTACGGCATTGAAATTGTTCATTTATTTGTTGTTGTCGCGTGCTTGCGACACACACATTCTGTCCATGGCAGCATGAACTAGTTTCTAAAGTATACAACTTCCAGGTCTGCAATTAGCAGCAATAGCTGTATAACTTTTACTACAGTACTCCGCGAAATCGCTCAAACTTTTCTCAATTCAAGGTGTAATTGTTACATACATATAAGAATTTAATAGGATGGGAAGTGAAGAACCAGCTAGAACCGAGGTACGGCGAAAGAGTTGTGATGTGGAAAGACGTGGCTCGAGGAAAGCAAGTTTCTTTATTGGTGACGACAAAGACACCGGTCCACTGAAGGTATAAATTTACATGCAACTTAATTCATTTACTCAGAACTAATAAGCTTTTGATGGGCGGATTTTAACAGTAGTTCAGTAAAGCCCTCTATTTCTCTCTCTTTCTCTCTCTCAATGAAATATTTTCAAGTTTGCATCACACCACTGTTGTTGGCAGAAACAGAGTAAAAGAATTTTAATGTTCCACGTGAAAATCAGCAGTCACGACAGTAACTTGTTTACTCTGACTTTACTCTTTTCAAGTTCACACACTATATGTTCAAAGATTAAAGGGCAATATGAAATGCATGTGTAAGCTTCCTCCTACTCACAATTGAAATTATTGAAGTGGAGTGTGACTTGAAATAGGTAAAATGTTTTCCTCATTTAATTGCTACTTGATGCTGAATGCACTTTGTGCATGCTAACACTCAATTTCTGAAGGAACGTGGCACGCACTGCATGTGCTGCAAATTAATGCAGTATGTGTACCAGTTCAAGATACCTTGAAGTGTCTATTAGAACCAAGATAGAGGTGTTGCTAAGCGAATGTTTTTGATACAATTATTTATATACGAATTTTTATATCAATTATTTTAGATAGTTGGGCCAAATGACGAGGAGATCCACCCAGATGAAATCATTGTTGCCCCAGATGGCGGTTGGGGTTGGGTAGTAGCATTCGCTTCCTTTGTATCTAATGTAGTCGTAGATGGAATTATACTTTCTTTTGGAATGATGGAAAAGCCCATCAGAGAAAGTTTTGAGCAGGCTGCAATGTTTAATTTGAATGAAAATCTTAATAACTCAACAATTTTGACGGATGGACAAACAACAGAAAATTTCGAAGTTGTTGGGATTTCTGGAGTGACTGTAGCAAATATAGCATGGATTGGTAGCTTATTAAACGGTTTCTATCTTTTAGGCGGTGAGTGAAACAAGAGATGTTTTAAAATACTTCAATAATTGTAAATTAAAATGATTAAGTATTAATAAATTAATTATTGATAACACAAATACCTTCATAACATTTAAAATTTCACAACATTTAAAGAGTGTTACTATTTAATGCTTTTATGAAATATTTTAGGACCGTTTGTATCAGCCATAGCTAATAAATTCGGATTCCGCGTCGTCGCTATCCTCGGAGCAATCGTAGGATTTGTCGGTTTCATGATTGCTTACTTCCTGTGCCGAACCACGCCAAACTTGTATAGTTTATACATTTTTTATGGAATTATTGGGGGTATCGGATTCAACCTTCTCTACGTTCCTTCCGTCATAGCTGTTGGTTTTTATTTCGAGAAATATCGTGCGCTAGCTACTGGAATTGCTATTTGTGGATCTGGTGTGGGTACCTTCGTTTTTGCACCTTTAACCAGCTTCCTGGTTAGAAGCTTCGGATGGAGAACGACGCTAGTGATTCATGCTGCTTTAGTTCTTAGCTGCAGTGTTTGTGGAGCTATGTATCGTCCGGTCACACCAAAGAAAGTTGATGGAAAGGCTAAAACAGGTAAATGAGCTATCCCCTGATTTATAGGTTTTTTAGCCAGTAGTCCAATGTTTACCATCCCACAGCGTGGGATTGCTCGGAGGTAAAAAAAACAATATTATTAGAAAAACAAAGTATATAACCCTGAACTTGATGTCAAAATTACAGCAGCTAGCGGTGACACCGAGAAAAAGCAGGTAACGCCCTTCCCTTCACCGGAAGGAACTCCATTATTAATGAGGATAAAGCGCGCCCGTGAACAGCAGATGTGGGATTCCACCAATTCCGTAGAAAATGATCTAACAGAGATCATAGTCCCACAGAATAGGAAAGCATCCACTCAGTCCCTCACTAATCCGGGCCCCCAGCATAAACAAGCAAAACGAATGTCCGTTCCCTCGATGTTAATGGTTGGAGACTTGCCTCTTGTGAGGACCAATACTCAAACTTCCGTCCGTGGCAAAGGGGCAAAAGGAGATCTCATGGAAATTCAGGAAGAAAACGAAGTCAATGAAGGTATACAGATACAATAATTACGCAGCAAAATAACATCCTTTTCTTATTTTTTTTACGTATTTTGTCATACGCATTATATTATGTACATACGCAATAAGACCATGACTCTTCATCGTTTGCAGATGACCCGCCTTACGAACAGTCGAACAGAGAAGAGGCTGCAAAGCTGAATCAGTCGGCGACACTACAAACAAAAATAGGCAATTCCACCTACACTGTGGATGAAATGACACGATCCAGAATACTGCGTGTCAGTTCCAAAAATATTATAAACAAAGCTCTCTACAGGGATGATATCTTTTACAGTGGGAGTATGAAAAGGATTCCGGAGTATGCTGAAACTGTAAGATAAATATGTTTTGAACATTTATTTTACTTGTATAAGTATATACAAGTAAAGAAAAAATATATATAAGTATGTAATTAGTCAGTTATTTATACTTTCTCTTTAACTTACACCCATAAACTGTAATATTTTATTTTAATTTCTATTTTAATAGTTTTAAAAGTCTAAATATGATAATGTTGTCATTTTTATTAGGTTGACAAAGGACATTTTTCAAGCATTGAATGGTCCGCGATTGTGGCCAGCAAGCCCAAAGTAAATTCTTCGGCACCACAAAAGTCAGTAGCAGCTGACGGGAAGAAGAAAAGAATCGGTTGCAATTTCAGCGTGGTTCAGAAAATGTTGGATTTTAGCTTGCTAGCAAGTCCTACATTTGTGCTGTTAGCCTTGGCAGGTGCTTTAACAATGGCTGGTTTCTTCGTTCCTTTCATGTACCTCAAAGGTTGGAAATGAAATTGTACAGAAATAAAAATGTACACAGTATAAAATTATACACTGTCACGTTCCCACCGCACAACAATAAAAATTTTCTAATTTTAAATGTCTTCCTCTGTATAGGTATTTCTATGGAAAACGGAGTAGCTGAGGCTGATGTGCCCATGTTTTTATCAGTGATAGGTATAGCGAACACAATTGGGCGAGTGCTTTGTAAGTGAATCCATTACATGAAAAGTGAAACTCTAAAAACATATGTAAGAGTTAATGGACATAGAAGAAAGGATTAAATGTTCAACGTTTTGCAGGTGGTTTCCTGGCAGACAGGCCTGAAATAAAAGCAGTGATAATGAATAATGCAGCTCTGACTATTGGTGGCATTTCTACTATGATTGTCCCATTCCTGAATAATTATTGGTTGTACATGACCTACTCCGTCGTTTTCGGCTTAGCTATGGGTATGTTTGCTAATTTGTTTGTTTATTAATATTACTAAAATAAGCTTCTTGCAATTCCAAGGAATACATATGTTGGCAATGTCATTAACTGACATCAAATTTAATTATGTTCCAGCCTGCTACGTCAGCCTCCGTTCCATTTTACTTGTGGAGCTTCTTGGACTAAATAAGCTCACGAATGCTTTCGGTCTCCTGTGTTTATTCCAAGGAGTAGCGGCAATGTGCGGAACACCATTTGCTGGTATGTCTTTTAGTTTTCTAGTTGATTAAATTATTTATCTGGATGAGTTTGTTTAAGAATCTGGGATATTCCGATTCATTCCTGTACAGGTTTTCTATTCGATTCCACTGGGAATTTCAACATGTCTTTTTACGTCGCCGGCGCCCTTATACTAATGTCTGGTGTAATGGTTTACCCAATAGAAAGTGTGAATCGCTGGGAAACAAAGAGAAATGAATCAGAAAAATAAAAATATAAAATAACTTTTTTTTACCAAGGAAAATTATTTATTAACAATCAATCATTTATTTTATACCTACTTTTCCATGCTTGGCTTACTCATTTGCTTATTTATTAGCTTTGGCAAGTGTATGTACTTATACTACACGGTTTACTCCATAATTTTAAAGTTCCAAACATATTTAGCCATTACCATATTTTGTTAGAGCTGAACCATACAGTTAATTTTAGTAAGCACTCCCTTAGGAATTTGGTATAAAAACAAAATACGTTGTCAAAGTATGATAATTTGTGCTTTACTCATTTCAATCCTTCTTATGAGAGTTTTAACCTGACAGTTAGGCTTCTCCCACAAATACACTTTTGGTCGAATGATAGCTTATTAAATTTGAAACATACGACATATATATATTTTGACTAAAAAACTTACTGCTTAGCAAATTAAAGATATAGACCCAGTCCATAATGCATACGTGCCGGTACTAACCAGGTAGTTAAATATCAAGGCAATCACTGTGACAAGCCCAATAATTTGCTATGCTGCAGGAATTATAGAGATTCACCACGTTTGTGGCGTAAAGTTGGCCAGATTTAATAAGGAAATAACTGTGAACGCTCTAGTTCTACAACGTTGCACTTGCACAGGCAAAAACAGGGAACGGTGACGCTGTATGGTTGCAAAAAATAAAGCAAAGTACATAATTTCAATTGCACACAAATATGTACAACTCCACAAAGAAGAACCTAAAAATGCCATACAACCCTTTTGAAGATTAGTCCCATCCTTAAGTCTATATCAGTTGCAGACATTAATGACAGCTGGCAAGTTCTAAATGCGCTACGTTGTTGTCATCATCGTAGGAAGACGAAGCATTTAATGTCTTGGAACAATGCCAATGTATGAAAAATAACGTTTACATTAATACAGCGACGCTCCGAAGTGAACATTATTACAATATCGAAACATCATAAGAATATACACCACCGCCTTAATACTGCTCTATACCATTATTGAAGGATCTGATGATTACATACCTTAACATTAACTTCAAGCTTATAAGGATCTTACATACATGTAAGCTACATACTATACTGCTCAGCTACTTTAATACAGATATAAGATAAGCTCCATACTATATTAGTAAGCTATACATACTGTACTAGTAAGCTATACATACTGTACTAGTAAGCAATACATACTATACTTATAAGCCACGTACTACGTGGGTTTGCTAATGCATAGATACACAGGTAAGCTATACATACTATATCCCAGTATGTTATTATAAAGTATAAGCTCTACTATACTGGTAAAGCCAATACAGGTAAGCTAATCTGCACATGCAAATTGCAGGTATACACTAATGAATCACGAATTCATTTATTTTGATACACAAGGTGCCCTCGATTCATAAAAACCAACCCATTACTTATTCTTCTTTTTAGGCACAACAGAAGAAGAAAGTATTATTAGTAGACACTTAATATATATACTTACTTATATACTTGGAAGGAAAAATAGAAGCAGTCAACATAATAATCTGTGCGGTATTTTAGTGCCTGCCGTTGTTGTTACTTTTCGCCGTTTTTGCTCCTTAATAAGTTTATACACCCACTAAATAATGCAAAACCTAATGTGCATATTACATTCACAATGCCAAATCTAATATGCTCCGTTCACAAGAAGACAATATCTTTGCGTTCACAACACAGATACATACAAATCTCTGCGTTCACAATACATACAAATCTTTTTGCGTCAAGACAAAATCTTTGCGTTCACACTACCAAATCTTTACGTTCACAATACAAAATCTAATATGCGGCGTTCAGAACACAAAATCTAATATGCAACGTTTACAATGCAAAATCTAATATGCTATACATTCACATACAATGATCACACAACAATATGCGAAATCTAATAAGCCAAAAGCTATGCTCACAACAGTTAACTATGTTATGGCCGTATACATAATAATTATTATAATGGCAAAAGCAAAAAGTTTTACGGCAAAGGCAAAGGCAAAAAGCAACGGCACGGCATATCAACCGCATGAGTAAATAAGTACACATATAAGCAAGTTGTTGTGTGTGGGCAAGGGGAACCTGAATAGGAAGGAAAATTCAAATGTGGACTTATTGATTAAAAACTGAAAAATATTTATTTGTGATTTAGTCCATAAGCTAAACACTAAAACAGTATCAGGATTCAAGGAGGGGACGACGGAACGAAAGGCCGTACACTCTAGATTTTTATCTTTAATTAACCCTAAATCCTGCATCGCCATATACTATAGTTTATTATTTATTTATTAATTTAAAAAATTGTACATTTCCAACAGCAGCTAATTGTTAAATATGTAGCTTTAAATTGTAACCAACATACTGTTATTTACTTACACTTACAGAATATTTATAGTTATAGATTGTATTTAATTAAAAATTGTTATATTTATTTACACAGGGGATATCATATTATCTTGAAAATCCGGAGTATTAATACACATCTGCTGTTGTTGTTGTTGTTGCTGTTGAGAGGTTAAAGTTGAGATAATATGGTTGTTATACTAAACTCAAAATATCCCGAAGATAGAAGAAAAGTTTTGTTTGTACTTTATAGGGTTTGTTATTGATATGAATAATCGAGGGATGAGGATGTAGCTCATATATATAAAATTAAATGTAATCATTGAATGAAACATTCCATCTTCACATTCTCACAATCATCATCATCATCCCTCCTATATCTCTCTCGACTCGAATGAAACCAAAAAGGGATTTAATTGACAAGGTTATATCAAGTATAACACACCCACACACACACTCACATGTATACGGGGATTGTAACACATTCAGTAACATTCAACAGAGTTTAGTTTAATGATAAGACATATATTCATTATATTTTATCATGATTTTTAGTCCTTAAGATTTAGTTGACGTGGATTATACACAAGCGTTTGTGTAAAAACATTATATTGCCTTTTATATTTAAATGCAGCTGCCTTATAAATACATTTATTAAAATTGACGTGTTGTTGTGACATGGTTAATATTTTTAAGGTCCGAACAATTATTCTGAAGCAACGTATTCCGTCCAGGAGAAACATTTCCTATCTGAATATTCGAAGGCCTTTTTATAATAATTAAATTCGATAATATTTCGACGATAATAAATTCGATATATCTGTAGTAACGTTATATTTGATAATTTAATCTCCGATGATTAAAATCTTTATATTATTATTATCTTTCAAGGAAAAATTGACCAAGTGTCTTATATAGAATTAATAGTAAATTAATAGATAGAATTAGTAAATTAATTAAATAATTCACATATCTATATACGAATAAGGAAGAAGTACAGTTAGTAAGATAGTTGATACAGAATTAGGTGGATGTAAGGGTGTCCAAAACAAAAGCAATACGAATGTATCTATGCTGAAAGGTTTTTAAAAATTAGTATGGAAACTGAGGAAAGTAATGCAATGAACGAGGAACAATTATTAGAATTTTGCCAGAGACTTGGTTTAGCTCAGGATGGTTACTTGGATGAGTCACAGCTAAATATTATTTGCCGCTGTATTGGTTTCTGTATTTCCGATGAGGTAAGTTTGTCAAGATTATACTTGTAAATTTGTATAATATTTTTCTTTTAAGTTGTTTGTCTCTCCGTAGCTTTTGTTTTTTTAGTGTGGGTTTTGCATTTTATTATGCTGTTTGCGCTTTCAAAGAAGTGTAGCTGTGTATACTTTGTATATCATTGGAATGTGGTGGAATTGTGGGTAGAATAGTGATTTGGTGTAAATGACTGTGTAATAAAAATAATAATATTTGTTTGTGATAATGACTTCGTTACAGACAATGAAAGATTTATTTGAGGAGCTGGATATGAACCACGATGGTCGGGTCAGTATTTCCAACTTGTGTTACATGCTCAAAAATATGGGCACAACTCCATCCTCAGGGACTAGTTCAACGCGGTCGTCGCCGGAGAAGAAAGTGACAAACTCTAGAAATAATAGCTTCAAGTCTTCTGTCAGAGGACCGGGGTCCAGTGGTGCTACGGGATGCAGTGGGAGTAATAATGAAAAAGATGCTGGGGTGTCCTTCTCTTTTTCCTTGTTAGATCCCTTAGGTTCTGGGTAAGATTTCTGGCCAATTATTGATTTTATATTTGGTACACTCTACTGATCTTTACTTGTTTTGCACATATATATTGTAGGCATACCTATGAATAATTCAGTGATGTGGATACTATATGTGTACGTTATTTTTTACGCAGGACTACAAAAGTGGAATCGTTATTAGACTATTGGTCGTCCATAGGCTTAAGCTCAGAATTGGGTTTAGAAGTTCTGAGTCATTTTGGTATTGACCCTAACTACGAATCAAAAGTTGATTTAAGTGATATTGAAAAGTGCATTGAGGAAGAGATCTACAGCAGTAAGAATGTCTTGCCCTGGATCCAAGTTGCAATATTAATGTACAGATCTGAAGTTCAGTTTTTAAAGTATGAACATTTTATTTTTATGTTTACTTTATTATGTTAATGTGTATTATATTGTGTGCCGTCATTGATATTCTTTTACCATTGACAAATAGGTCATCCTTGGAAACCACAACACATGAAAGAAACAAGCTACAGTCAATGAACGACGAATTGACGAAACATTCTCAGTTACTAGCTCAGGAAATTGATGAACAAAATACTAAACTGGAAATAAGCAACAAGGTCCTGGTTGATAATTTAATGCACAAGTACGAGGAACAAATTGCACAAATTCGGTCTGACTTTAATTTGGAAAAGAGTATAATGGGAGATAGTATTCGTGATTTTGAGACAACCATAAGTGCTATTAAAGCTGAGGAGGTACGATCAAAGGCGGAAATCGTAAGATTACAAAACGTAAGTTGTAGCGTAGTTTTAGGTAGACGTACATTTTTCTAGCTTAGCTGCTCGTGTTTTTATTCTGGAATGTCTTTATTTGGTTTGTAATGTTTCACAGGAAAATAAGGCTCTAGAAAAAGAAATTGACCGCTTGAACGATAATCTTCGTATTGTGCAGGCCAGTAAAGCACAACTAGAAAATGAAATTTTTATTTACCAGAATATTCAAAAAAATGTAAGCTATTTTTTATTTGGCCTTGTCAGCTTTTTAAACACCGACTGAATGGTTCAGTTGTTTTGAACTATTGTAGATATGTACAATACCAATAATTTGTTTATTTTATAATATTGTCCACTATAGCTGCAAGATATAGAATTAAAGTCCATTGAGTCCAGCAGAAAAAATGAAGAAAAATTAAATATGGTGCAGTCGGAAGTGATGCATTTACGGGAGACAAATGAGGAGCTCAATTCGCAGCTAGTTTTTATTAAAGAAGACTTCAGAAACTTCAAAATAAATTATGCGCTGGCGGCGAACGGTTTAAACAACCCGTGCTTTCACAGAACAGAGGGTGAGTATTTTGCTATTTTCTGGTGTGATATTTCCCAGTGCATGCTCATGATTGCTCACGTACATGGTTTGGATGGTACGTAGCAGCTCTGCTTGACAGTTATGTAGAATAGCTGTTCTGGGATTTGAAGTTTTATTCTTGTTACAGTCAATGCTTAGGCGACCCTATAGGTAATAAAGGATACATTCGTACCCTGTATTGGATTGATAGAAAACGGCTTGTAGGTGTTTAGATTTTCTTTTGGTTTAATGTATTTATTGGCATTGCAGTTGGACTGAAGAAACGTATAGAAGGGCAGAAATTACATGTTATAATTAACCTCTGTGTGAATCCTACGCCTAGCATGTCATTGTGTACTATAAGATATCGCATGCTAAGAAGTAGTAGTAATTCATCCTTGTTTTTATAATTAGACGAAGGAGGTGGAGATACTAGTCCCATGCCTAGTCTGAGCTCATTTAGCATCCAGCCGCAGACTATTCAGATGGTGTCTTTAGAAAGTGAGGAGAAAATGGCAGCAAGTATGGGCAAAGGTGCTTTTACGGAGAGAGTGCAAAAAACTTTACCAAAGTCAACTCAAACTGACAACGAAAACGAAGGTTGTGAAGCTGACAAAGAATTTCAGACTAAATTGGATGAACTGACCAATGAAAAATCTCAATTGCAAAGTCAAATCAACGAACTTGAAACTAACTTAAATCTGCTTGCTGTGGAATATGAAAAAACCGAAGACTATTGGACAAGCAAGTTATCCGAAGAAAGAATTTCTTATGAAATGGAAAGACAAATCAATGACGAGAAACTACATGAAATCCAGGAGAAAATAAAG
This sequence comes from Lipothrix lubbocki, assembly GCA_034696945.1. Classification (NCBI taxonomy): domain Eukaryota; kingdom Metazoa; phylum Arthropoda; class Collembola; order Symphypleona; family Sminthuridae; genus Lipothrix; species Lipothrix lubbocki. Next base: position 55,310 of record JAQGAK010000478.1, on the reverse strand, counting down.
GAATACGAAGAACTTCTAGGAGAATCATTAAGCAGTGCTAACAAGTTAAGTCCGGTTGTGGAATGCTGGAGTATGGAAAAGCAAATTGGTGAATTAGAATGTGAGAATTATGAAATCCGAGGTGTTGTGGAGAAGTACGAAAATGATATCGAGGAATTTAAAGTTAAACTTGAGGTAAGAGGATGTAAACCATAAGCGTTATACAATGATAATTGTGTTGCTGCTCCTATCTTCGTGTCTATCAAGCCATTAAATTGTATCTTAATTTTCTCAAATATCTGTTTCCATTTAATGTAAGATGATATTAATGTGTGCATATTAACTGGTTTACAGGAGAAAGTAAAGGAGTGCAACGGTCTGGTGGACGAGATAAAAAGTTTAAATCTTAAATGTCAAGAGTACGAGGGTCGTATTACAAGTCTACTGGTTTGTAACGACGAAGATAGGGCAGGTTAGTTATTATCTTTGTTGCTTATTATATAAGTAAGAATACATGTATTGAATGGTTCAAGTTAACTATAAAACGTTGAATAGATAGTCTATCAACAGCTAATTTACACTTGTCGTTGTAAAGTTTAGATAAAAACTTAGCGAGTAATTGTAGGTATGAAATACGGTAATTGTGAGTATTATGTACCGTAAAATCCTGTTATCTTCATGATGTTGTGATTGCAGATTCGAAAGCAAACGAAATAGAAGCTAGGGAAAGGGAAGAAGAACTTCGCAACCGTATTGCTGAATTAGAAGAAAAACTCAGGAATAACAATGTAAGTTATGTATACCTATACTAGCAATGTGTAGTATTTATTCTATGCTATAATTTATATGTATATTAAATAAATGTATTGTACAGAAGAACTACGTAATATCCGATTAATAATTTTTTAAAATTAAAGGTTGAAGAAACGAACAACAAAAAATCGTTGTTAATCGACTCTGGCTTCAAATGCGCAAAGTCCATGCCGCATTTCACAACCTGCATCAACTCGGTAAGTCTTACGTGTATAATGGTTTGCTTCAAGGCTTGAAGTATATTTTTAGCCACCATAAAAGTCGGATTGTAAAACTTGTTTTGTTAATTGGGTAAACAAGACTCCATTATGCTGAATGTATGGTAGTATAATTACTTCATGTGTGGTGTCTTCTTTTTACAGCACCGGAGTACTTCTCTAGTTGACTCAGCTATGAATCAAAGAATCAAATTCACTCACGTTGATATAAATTACTTGACCCAGCTGAAACAAAAATGCAAACAGTACGAAGAACAATGTTGGAGTCTTACACAGACAATTATTGATAAAGACAAATACTCAGAACAGTTACTTGCTGGTAATTTGAAATTTTATTTTGACTCCAAACCATTTCGAATTAATACCATGCAATATTTACATATATTACTTTTATAATAATTATTGCTGATTGATTCCTAACTTACTTGGTCATATTTATGTGTCCAGAAATGAAATACCAACACGGAGCTGAAATACAGAACTACGAAAGTCTGATCGATACAAATCAACAAATAATAAACCGTCAGTCGCTACAAATTCAAAGTCAGGAGCAAGTCATCAAGGAGTTATTGTCCAAGAAGAAAAATAATAATTAAATATCGCCTTAATTCAAAATTGCTTCTAATTTACAGTAATGAAAAATTTAGTGCAAAACTCACACAGCGAAGCTAACACTTTAGGTACTAGAGCATATTAATTTTATTAACATGACAAAGCTGAAAATAATGTATCTACTTGTGATAATTGCAAGAAAATGTTACCTTAATTAATTCCACAGTCAAATTCCAAAAAGGTCTAAAAATTATTTATTTTTAACATTTTATTACTAGAACACGCATGTTTTTATTATTTTACTAGCGTTTTATAACAGTCAAGGAGAACGTAAAGCAAATAAATTTTATTCACTAAAATTTTATCTCAATATTATTGCAGGGTTCAATCGGGTAATGGCATACACACGTACATTTTTATGCATACTAATTCAACTGTACTGTATCCTGTGATAATATGCATACATCACATAAAATTCAGTTCTGAGTACAGAGAACTACAAGACACATTTTCAATCGCAATTCTTAGTATACTTATAGGTAACCCACGTATAGTTACAGATAAATCAGCTACACTGAATCTGCAACGAAATTGCATGATGATACAGTATTTACTTACAAGACTGTTACCCGAATGAACTCGATTGTTTTTCAGCATAAGCCAAAATTCTCTTATGTACATATGTATGTACGTACTTACAATGGTGCATGGAAAAGTGAGGCTCAAAATCAGTCATTGCGTAAGTGTATATTTAACCGTGACTTTAGTCTGCGGGGACAACATCAATACATGATCCTCAGAGTTTTTTACTGTATCTAATCCCATCCCAAACGATCATCTTATTACTTTAACGTGCATAAATGTAACTCCTCTCAAGATGAAAGTATTGACTGCAGTGTACAGTATACATATATACACAATCTTAAACAACTACCGAAGAAAAAAACGGGTGAGTACACATTGCACTGCAGTATTAGACATTTACTCAAGCAAAAAGGTTACGTTTTTGCACCAGCAGCAGCCGGTAATACCGGTATTTACAATATACAAATATATAACACCGCGAAAAGCCACACACTATGTACATTACATGTATAAACTCCAAAAGTTACTCTTGTTCATTATATAGTTAAACGGAGAGAAAATCTCCTGAGATCCCTATGTAGGGCAAAAGTTTGGAAGACATGGTATCTCATACTTAAGCTTACCTACATATATATGCATTCGTATGTTACAGTATGACGGATTTAAATTTAAAACTTGAAATCAGTGTAAATGCCCGTTGTGCCAAAATCTGTTATTTTATTTTTAGAATAAAGACCTAGAGGATTCTTTTTACACTTCTTTCGCTTGTCGGGCATCTCTTTTGACGTACATATCATTTTCTTACGTGTGGGATGGCTTAAAAGATGTACGATGTCTTACATAAAATCGGGTCTCTTGTAAATATTCAATACGATCCTGCAACTACTACCGATACTCCAGTAAGTCACTTGATTGCAGTCAGTCAAGTCAGAAACGGAGAGAACATTTCGGATTAAAAGCTTTATTTTTAAGCTTTCTAAATAATTTTGAAAAGTCAAAAATCTGTCTGCATTTGTTTCTGCATTTTATTGTGTTTTGAAAAATTTTAATTTATCTGTGCATATGCCCCTGTGCATTAATTATAGTACATAGATTCGGAAATCTGGCTGTTCCCACGTTTAGTAGTTAATATATAATTTTGGAAATAAAATCAAGAAATAAAAAAATATAGTGTACATATGTATCTAATCTTTATTCGGATCGTATGAGCTTACAATTAGAAAATGTGACTATATGACGAACTCGCCTTTGAAAAGCTTATTGTTTTAGCGATTCGCAGAGTGAAAATGCTAAATTTGGCGAAAAGGTGGAAAAACCCGAGAACGTACAAGTGGTATAAGTTTACGTAACCGTTCGTCGCCCCGAATAATTCTGTTCTTAACTGTGAGATCTTTGTTCGCTTGAGTGACATTGGGAAAAAATCATAAATAAGCAGATTTTTAGCTTCGTCGCAGACATTAACTTCATCCCACGCAGGATTCTTCGTGGGCAAAATAGAAATTATGAGCTACACTTCTAGGAAATCTATTTTCTAGGAAAAAGTTACAACAAAAGTTACCATTCATATACTTGCCGTAATAAGTATAAGTATAAGCCCTTTGGAATGAATCAGCACTGAAAGTAATTTTCAAGTGAAAACACTACTATACTGCTTATGCATTTAGGTTAATCGTATATGGTTAATCCTGAAAAAACATCCCGAATTTGCAAGATTTCAAAAAAGATTTGATTGTTCCATAAATAAAATATCTTGTATAGAAATAATTAATCGCAATAATGTCGCACAACAATCCATCCCGTTGGCCTAATCCAAATATTGGCTCGGGTTCTGGACAGAGACCTCAGAGTCCGTTCATTCCAGGACACATTCATTCACCAGGGGGAAGTATGGGATCACCACTTCCTTTCATGTCACCAACGCCTCCGCCATTTTTGATCCGGTTAGTACCACACGCTCCTTAATGTTTTCAGACTTCTTAGACACGTCCAGCAAAAAAAAATCTGTAGATGTGTATCTATAGGTAACTAATAAATTCAAGTACGTGCCAGCATCTGTACAAGGCATGCCATGTTCTGCGCCGTCTATTTGTCCCCACAGTATTCCGAAATAACGTGTTAATTGCAGACATTGACACACAAGAAGGAATATTAGATAAGGATCGAATTCCAATTTATGAAATTCAGTGGGATGTTCTAGAAGCATATGGCATGTCAAAGACACAAAAGCCTCTTGTGGCATCCAGCCAAAATACAGGTGCAGGTTCAAAATTCTGGAATCATCGGATAGGTTAAACAATATGAAGTATCTATGGATATGCATTATGTTGGCGTTATTTCTATAAGTATAGACTGATCAAAGTTTGAAATTACAGTCTGAAGGTCACATGGACACATGTGGCTTTTCAATCTCAGACTTCGGTATAGAAATTGTGTCCAAAAATCATCATATTCAACAATACCCTCTAATTGGACAGATACATACTATTTGCTGATAATTTACATCGGTAATATCGGATGAATATGCGCATTTTATTACAATAAATATTTAAATGCAGACCAACGGCTACATCCTCATACCATCCAATACCTGAATCACCACGACCGTTTCAACCACCTCCAAGATGGACACCCAGCCCATCTCATGCTAAGTCACCACCGCCACCACCTTTTCAATTCAGCTCACCGCGGCCATTCTTCCGCCCAATTGCTTCGGTAAGATATTATCCTAACTTACACACTCCACTTGCATATGTTTATAACAGTTGTTTACAGTAAGGAAATTTACAGAAATAACACCTACAAACCTAAATGGGATGGGTTAAAAAATCATGCATTATGTACTTGCATAATACTTTCAAAAACAATGTTTACATAATGTAATTCTTGATTCTGGCCAAATGAGTGGTTTTAGCAATCGGTGTAAATGATTTGTTTTGCCCCAGGCGGCGAATATTTCAGAAACGAACTCTATAGAAGAAAAATGGGAGTTGAGACACATATACAATATACACATAATGAATTTACAAACTCTGAATCTGAACAACCGAAATAGACGGTGCATACCATAACTACCCACCTAAACCATTTCAAAGGTTGTTTAGTTAGAGGTGTCTAATACGGAAGATAAAGCGTTTTACAGAAACAATAATAAACAAAATGCTACGTTGTTGCATTAGGAAGCATAAATAAGTCTTGTTGAAATACAGATAAAGTATGTACTGGAGATATTAGTATAAAAAATATGCTCAAAATATAATCTTGTACATTATGTCTGTTATTTCATAATACTTTGGAACTTACAATCTCTAATGAATCTGTCTACATTGGTGCCAACATAATGCCAATTCACCAAAAAAGCTATATACATAGCTTTTTTGGTGAATCGGCATGCTGGAACTAATAACCACAAGGCAGGTATATGAGATCCAAATGTGGGATTAAAATCCTTCCGACTGTTGTTAACACTCAGAGCTTGCCTGGAAAGGCCTTTTCCTATTGTAATCTAAAAATAATTTCATAAATATATTTTTATTGCCAGTTAAACTTTTAATGCCTTCGTCATCAAACACAAAGATGCTGTTTATTATATGTGCATTTATGACTGATGGTTGAAACTGTGCGAACAAAGTCGTTATACATCACGTTGTACCCAGAGACAGAGCAGAGAGGATTAGCGTCGACCATTTCTGCAACACCAATACGATGGTACGTGACTAGTGACTACATGTGTATTCAATAAAGCGATAAGGAAATTAGAAAAGCATTTAAATTTTTTACAGTAACATCTTTATTGCATACATAACTATGTAGTTTTTAGGTTAATGTTTAAATATTCGGCACAAATAAATACCTTTATTATAATTAATAAATAATGATTATTGTTCCTTTTATATAATACTTCGTAGACTAGCTACTACTTCAAGGGTAAAATTAAGTCTATTGCTTAATAAGGATTAATACGAAATGCTACTATGTCAAATTTAAATTCAGGATAGTTGTCTCAAAGTTGTCGACTTTTACTAACATTGACTTTGTACTTCGTTCAAAATTTTTGGAAAATGAAGTTTCATGTTGACTCTCTAAAGTCTGGCTTCGCTCATCGTTGAGAGATTTACGATGTTCATCCCTAGATTTTCTAGTATTGACAAGAGCTTTTCAGATTTTGTACTTAGTGTATACACATACAATACCATGATACCACCAGGAAAGCATTTATGATACCGCGCTGTATCCTCTTCCACGTACTTACCTTTATTGGGAATACGAACTGGATTTGTCGGTATATATGAGTGAAGACGCGAGTAATATGTTTGTTTACCCGTATTTTTTGTTCGGAGCCTACTAATATTAGCTTCTGTGACATTTGGTTAGTGGGACGATAAAATAGACAGCTGAGGCTTGGAATAAATCAGGCGACTACCGCGACTCTACACTTTAATCATTGCTTGGTTGTTTTCCAGCAACATGCAGCTAAATAGATTTGCCTAATCATTCCCTGGTGGATTTTCATATTTATTTATCATCAAGAGATGACCATGTGAGTCTGACTTTACACTTTTGAGTACCTAAAATCAAAACATTCTATAATGGTCCATCACATCTTTCATAACAAATTTTAAGTAGCTCCTATTGCAGATACATATCATGTATACCTATCTATAGTAATCTACAAAGCTTAAAGCTACCAGATGCCTACTTTTTTAGTAGACTAACTACTTTTTGAGCCCTTAAGTCTACTGAGAAATTGGTGAGCCTACTAAGTCTACTATTTTCCCAATAAATCTACTATAGTCTCATTTTGGTCCCACAAATTAACTAATTCTACTATTTTTAGATCAAAATTGTAAATGACGTTTTAAAATTTTCAAAAATATAGCAAATTTTTTATGTTTTTATGTTTTATTGTGGTGATATTTTGTTTTAACTATCTAATTACATACCATCCATATGCTATTAAATGTTAACGAAAATTTAAGTCTACCATTTTGATGGCAAAAATCTCCTAGCTTTAATATGCGCACGTAGATACGAGTAGTTACACGGGTAAGCTTCAGTTGTATAGCGAAAGTACTATTTCTAAAGTTTTTATTTCGAGAAAAGCTAATTAAATCTTTGAAAAAATACCAATAATAATATAATAGGGCAAATAATAAGGAAAATAAAAAAAGAAAAATATAATACTAAAAGTAATCGAAAAAATAAGGGAAATAATAAGAAACACGAAATAATACGAAAAATAAAAAATAACAAGAAAAACAATAGGAAATCTAAAAAGTAATAAAAACCAATAAAAATAATAAGAAACAAATAATTATATGAAAAATGAAAGTAATAAGAAACAAATAATTATAACATTTTAAGAAAAATGAAAATCATAAGAAACAAATATTTATAACATTATAAGAAAAATGGACAAAATAGTTATAGAAATTAAGCTTACAAATTACTACAGATGGAACCAATTTAGAATATGAATTAAAACAACAAATTGATAATGAAAAAATTAATATTAACAAAAACATTTATACTAGACCAAACAAACTCATTTGAAAAAGTTAAAAGTTGGTCCTGAAAGAGATGGTGGAATCCATCGGTCCTTCTTGAAAGATAGAATTTATTTTTCAATAAACTTGTCGTCACAGTTGAAGTCCAGTTGAGGAGTCAGTTTGGTCAATTCAAGTCGAAATGCATTTTTTAAAGAAAGTTTATTTTAGCTTGGCATTTTAAACAGAGAATACAAGACAATAACTCCGAAGGAATGTAAATACTGCAGTAATTTCTTAACTGTTTAATGAAGTTAATACTTACCTACATTTGTCAATCCGACTATTATTGTTATATTAACTTAATGCGCTTTTGTATCCATATAATACAATTGTTTAAAATGGTGCATATTGTCGGTGTCAATACAAAGTAGGCTATATCAATGTGCATCGACTGGCAGGATGAGATATCTACCACACATTTAAATTCAGGGTAAGGTATTTATAGCAATCTAATTATTTTCAATCTAATTTCATTTCACAACTACATTTTAAAACTGGACGGCATTAAAATAACATGAAAACCATGGTGGTTATCCCACCTTGCTGTTAAATGACAAAGTTCATTTTTGTCTCAACGCAATTTAAATTAATCAAAAACGATGTTATCCTAGGAATGTTCTAGTTCCACTTATTAAAAACCTTTTGTATTTTCATTGGGGTCCTCAACTGCTGAAGACTGGAAATACAAATGCAGTAGTCAGACAAGGAGTTTTTGATAAATTCTTTCATATACATAACCATAAACATTGTTTACAACAATACAACATTTACAACACAAGAATACATCTTTAGTGTGTTTGTATATTAACGTTATGTACGTATGTGTATCGTGTAGCATGTTTCATCATGGATGTATTGAGTAGAACCAAAGTTTATGCTTTAATATCATGCTAATGCACATCGTTTTAGGAATGAAAAACAAAAGTTTTAGCTTTTATTTTCAAAAGATCCCGACATTTTTTGATTTTGTTTAATGCTATTCTTATGGGTGATTTACCTTGTAAATCAAGGGTGGTAAAAAACAACGTAAAGATTGAGGCCTCATCAGGTGTGAACTTTGAAACTGTTTTGCATTTGTTAATTTTTTGTATTTCGAACACAGAATTTGTCATCAGCAACAAATTTATGGAATTCAATGCTTAACACAATTATAATATACTGCTCTCTTGGAGCTCATTAGGATTATCATTCTATATAGTTTAGTTTACACTAGCTCTCTTATATTACATGCACACATGGCCATATGTATATACTTGCAAGATTTTCATTATCTTCATCCCGTCTGGACCATCAAGAAATTAAAGATGTGTAGTAGAGTGTGCGGAGTGGAGCACAAATGGCACTTTAAAAAACCATATCAGTACCATTGGGTTTATGATAAACACCACGCTTATGATTCATAGTTAAAACTACCGATGCCTCTTTTATAATAGACTAATAAATTTTGAGCCCTACGTCTACTGAGAAATTGTTAAACCTACTAAGCCAACTATTTCCCCCAAAAATCTACTATAGTGTACTTTTTGGCCCCACAAATTAACTAATTCTACTATTTTTAGGTCAAAATTGTAAATGATGTTTTAAAATTTTCGAAAATATAGCAAATTTTTTATGTATAAGGTTTTCTTGTGGTGATACTTTGTTTAACTATCTAATTAAATATCATCCTTATGCTTTTTGTGGCAAAATATTAACGAAATTTTAAGTCTACTATTTTGATGGCCAAAATCTGGTAGCTTTAAGAAAACTAAATCTTTTTCTTGAAGCAAAAACCATCTGTTCCTTATGTTGTACTTATAGATATGAGTATACTAAACAAACTCCTACATTTTATTCGGCATATTTTCAACAACAGCCTTACATTTAACATATGTATACTCCCGCATCATTAATATCAAAAACACAACTATCTCGCCCTGGGGTATGTTTTCATCACACGCTTCAGATGTGCATACATTTACAAACTTATAAATGTATGCGTTTATTAGCCAAAATCATTGTGCTCATTCTTGCAAAAATATTTATTTTGTTTACATGATTGCTAAAGCAACAGTACCGCCAAAAGGTGCATAACGTAAAGCATATAATGTAGTGTAGAAGTTAAATACCTACAAAGCGCTTAAATTTAATTACATGCTTGAGTGCCGCAACGAATACATTTGTTATTATTGAAATTCCTGTATGCACTGGTTGCAAGTTGCAACACTACTTTGATGACAGCAGCGCTAAAAATAGAATGGGAAAAAGAAAATAAATAGACGGAAATATTTAGTGCAGTAACAGTAATGACATAATTACCTTGCTTTAATTGCCAAAATTACTTCCAGACACCCCCACCAGGCCAATCCCAGTCACCGCATCCAACACCACCGATGGGCTTCCTACCACCGATGCATCCTCCGTTCATGCCGCCGCATTTACCACCCCCGCCGCCATTTTCACCCGAGATGTTCTACCCGTTACAACCATCCTACGACATTGAATATGTGTACCCCCCAGGGATCGATCCCACCTGCTATTCAGAGTCCCATACTATGTCCTCGTCATCCCGCACTACCATGATAACCACCGAGGAAGAGATGATTGACGGTATGACGACGGCAGAAATTATCGCCAGCCAAAGTCAAGACTACATCGATGAGAAATTAGCCGAGTACCAGCTAACTATCCAATACTTGCAAGGTTAGTAACACTATATTATATGTATTTTACAAAATATTGCTCAATTAACCTCTCTACGTGAGGTAAATCTGCAGCTCCCAGTTTTTGAGTATTTTCTCACACAGTGGCGAAGCTGGTGATCGTGAGATAAAAAGTAAAAGGTTAAATGAATGAATCGACACCAATGCATCATTGCCCTGTTGCATTAGGTAAACAATAATAAATCCTGGCAAGCTGATAGCAAAAACAAAGCTCGGAAATGGCGCAAAAAATTGCCAAACAAGTTTGCACGCACGCCTCGTTAGTTAGTACAAATGCATATATTTAAGTACTATACGCACGTTTTGCAAGTAGGCAAAAATGCATATACACGAGCAAAAGAACCGCAATTTACTCTAATAAATCTTACACCAAGTTAAAGCTGTGAAACTTACACGAAGCTTTAATGATGTTGGGAGTTTGGGAGGGCTCATTTACGTTTTTCGCATTTACTATATGCGTAAACGCTTTTTTACAAGTGTGTGTGTGCTTGTGTGCAATGCAAGAAGTGTCATGTCAGGCGAAACGGTGTTATGTTATTCCAATTCCAGAGGTAAACAAAACAAAAGCAACCATCGCAACGGCACTCATAGAGTATTTCAGTATAGTTGCTCAAGTCAGACAGAATCACTGGAAACAAAAACATTGGCCACGTACCAATTTTAAAATCCATGAGTTCCGCGAACTCGTGTCGTGACAAGAGAAAATCCAATACTTGACACACTTTCATATGTGCTGGAGACTTTTACTGGAGAAATTAGTTTTTAACCCAATCGGTGCTTACAAACAGGTGTGGTTTAGCCAGTCTTTTTTGTAGATAGGAAGAATTAAAGATACACACACATATGTGTGAAGATTGCCTATACAGCAACTAGTTTTCTACCATTTAAATCCATTATTCAAATAAATAATTAAATTAGGCTAATCCAAGACTTTATAAAGCATTTTTCAATACACAAGGCAACGTTACGCAACTTCACATGAGTACCAAAAAATAATACAAAGTGCTTTACTATATGTACTATTTAGATATACAGATACATAATAATACAGCCATATGATTGTGATCTCCAATTCGCCGTGATTTTTTGGGCTGTGAGTATACTTATATACTACAAATGAAATTATAGATACTATTATAGAAGGTAGAAATAATATGATACTTCAAATATAAAAGTACTATGTAGACAGATACTTATATACTAAAAATTATATACTAACGAATCTCATTTATTGCAACTTAATGTGATTTTAATGAATCCGAATGTCAGTCAGGGAAACCTTGAAAGTGATAAATGAAAAGGATCGCACTATACTACAACTACAACAATATAATATTTTTGAATCGTATGTGATTTACACGTAAAGATCAACTACAAGATTATTAGGAATATTTTGGTGCTACGACTGCATTACATTTCTACAAGATTAAACATTGTACGAATGTAAGCAAAAAGATGCAACGGACAATTATTTCCTTGGTGATTATTGAATCACGTCACCATCAACTTCTTGACAATTCGCGAGTAATTGCTAAATCAACTCACGCATGAATACAGAATCTTCATTACCATCTCATCTCTGCTCTGACAAATTGTGCATCTCCCATCAAAGACTTCATTCGCCTTATAGACATTTGTTTCTAAATCAGCAATGTAGTCCGACAAGGATTGAGAGATTGGAATTTGCGATAAAACATCCACACGGAATACATTTTGTACTTATATAAAATATCGAATCAACCCTATCAACCTCATCAAGTTTCAAAAATTATGCTTAAAAATCCATAGTAAAGACTGTAGAAACGTACAAAGTCTACATAGGAACAAAGGGAATAAAAAATCTGTATGTCATTTGAAATTTCTCACACTGCAATTTAAGTATAATATCTGTAAATGTCCATTTGTGTGTGTGTGTGTGCACTTTAATAGTAAAAGTATCTATCTATATGTATTTTGCAAATAAACACATAGTCCTTGTATGTACACCTCCAGCACGATATTTTTGCATCGTTAGCATTATTTCAGCTTGCTGCTATTTTCACACCATATATAGAATATATAGAGTCGACAGCTTTTATTTATTGCATAGTATCATAATAATCAAACTTATACTTTTATGAACACAAAGACAAAATACATGACATTGTCGTTTATGAATGTGCATCCTATATGCCCTCATTTGCTTATGCACCTCGTGTATTCTCCCCCTTAATTGCACCTCTCATCCATACAATAATTAACTTTTATGTTCGTATTTCCACCTTTTTCCCTGGAAATTGTGTAATACTCAAGTTGAATAACAAAACAACATGCATGCCTGTTACAAAAACCTCCATATAAATCACGTTGTCAACTTCCTAACATAATACTGTGAAATCCCTCGATTCGATAGTGAAGGAAATCGTAAACCGATTAGTATTTTGAAGCTTGTTTTTAGAAGTCAACTTTTGTTTCGCCCTTTGGACACATATTTAACATTTAACCTGTTACAACAAGTGCCGACGAGTATGTTAATTCGGCGCAATTAACACTTTTTTCCGTTGACTAAACTCACAGTGGAAACCTACGCGTAGCTGCATTTATTAGTAATAAAATTTAGTTTTGCTTCAACAACTTATGAGAAGGGAGATGAATGCTCAAAAAGACTCCACCACGATCCTCCTGCAAAAGTATTTTCAGAGTTTTCCTGCAAAAATTCCTTTACCTTAAATAGGCTGGCGAGCATGACGTAATCCGCAACGATATATACAACAATGTTCTATTGAAAGGGCAATCCGTACCGTACCTCCTTGTGTATACTGTATTCTGAACATATAGTCTAGTAAATTATCTTTAGAATACTACTCGAATTTATCCAACCATATAATTTTCCTCTAAAATTTAAGTGACAGTAGACTGTATGTGTGTGTGTGTAGTGTAGATTAGAGGAGCTTGAAGGAAGAACAGACTTGAAAAACTATAGGTATGTGCTGCAGCAGCTGCTATGTTACTTAAAAGAGAGGAGGTTAGCAATAACAACAATGCAAAAAAATCTCCTCTCTCTCCCTCGCCGTACTCCTTTTATTATACATTCGCTCATGTTATATAGTCCACGTTTTTCCAAACAATAACGTCCTTGTAATCCTCTGTAGTCTCGTAATAATAACCTTGTAAAGCGGTGTAGTTCATTATGTACGTAACATTGCGTACAATTACATGCCAGTAAGCACATGATGGGTACTTTCCAAGTCTTTCTATGTCTGTCTACTGCTAATTTTTTTCTACCTTTTCTGTAATACACACTCATGTATTCCTTATAACTCCACTTTTAGTATCTATACACTTACTACTACTACCTGCACGACTAATATGTTCAGCGAAGGGGGTTCAGCATGTCATGGAGGTAATTTTTTTTTGCATTGTTGAAAGTATGCCGTATTACAATGTGTGCAAGCAAAGGCACTGGCATGAGTAGTGTTTCAGCGTATGAACACTTAGCATGTGATAATTATTGTTGTTGTTATATATTTCTGTTGCATGGGATCTGGAAATGTGATATTTGGTCTAGTTTTCTTCAACGAAGAATCTCTTTACCAATACATTTAACAAGGAGGTGATTAGCCACAAGTATAATCGGAACTCGAATATAGTGTATCATCTATTGGATAGTGTCATAAAGAAAAAATCTCGTTCATATTATTTTCTCTCCATAGGGAATAAAGTGCAAAAAAATATTAATCTCAACCCGAGGAGCTCCTGCCGACTGTCGAATAGTGTTCTAAAAGCTAATCCGTTGATATAGTGTTTTAATCCCAAAAGTGAATTTTTGAGTGTAATAAAACACACATAACACATGTGCCATAAGGCTCCACTGTCGTTTATTTAAATACAAAAAAAAAATTCATATAAAAAAACCGCCCACAGGCTCAAGAAAATTACTGCAAGTAATGACTACATACCTGCCAATAATACCCTTGCTGCCAATAACATGTCAAAACAGTCCATAAATACAGACGACGAGCATTTGGAATGTCAAATTAAGTAATACCCCCTACAGCACTCAAGTAAATTGAATTGCTGCAATCCGGCATTCATCCGGCTATTATAGCTATACGAAGACAGCAAATCCGCAGTATTAACCTTGCATTTCCCACCGGCACAAGTGTGGTGATGCAAAAAGTAATCGCGGTGGACATGAAAACATGGCATCATCAAGCTCCAAATCAATAAAAGATGCAGCTAAAACCAGATCAGGAGAAGAAGCCTCTCCTGGACGGGTTCCAAAGGGGCCGGATTACAAATTGGACCACTTAGCTAAATCATCGGATATTCCTGAACTTCACCATTCCGGTATAAAGAATACTATAGCTAAATATGAATTTATGGGGATGTCATCAAGTGCATCCGGGACACCCCAACGCTCCCGGAATGTGTCAGGTGCTTCCCCGTCACGTCAATTCTCACCATCCCCCAGATTCCCCGGAAGTCCAGTTGTTATTAAGAAATCTGTTATTACCAAATATGATTCTAGTGATTCCATTCCAATTAGGCCTAGCTTTAGTAAAGCGAGTAGCCCTGTCCCTAAGGGCTACGTCAGCCCTTCAATTACCACGTCAAGTTCTAGTTATTCCGATCTTAAATTCATCCCTTCTTCTCCTGTTCAACAAAGACTGACGGCTGTGCGGTGTAACCTGAGTGAGACAACCCAAGTGAGCAGTGTGGATGCCGCACCGAAACCTACCAGTGATATAGAATTTAATCAAAGTGGTCGTTTCAGTACCTGGTTAAGTCGAAGTGTCAAGTTAAATCGTGGAACATACGATGATCACATTCATGATATCAAAGGCAAGTAGTAATTACGATTTATAGGACAAGAAAATTCAGACATATCCAGCTTTTCACGGCAGAGGTGGATCTGGTAGCCCCGCAAAAAATTAATTCGACATGATTATATTCCTATACTTATACTTATAAGTAATTACTTATACTTATATAAGTATCTACACGTACTTATATATGAAAACATATGAATATGACATGAAATACTACGTACGTAGCATTTGCTATATTTAATCTCCACAGACCTGACGATATGGACTTTCTTTAGCTTGAGAAGTTGCAAATTTTTTTTAAATACTAAGTTTGCAAGTATCTCGTAACAAAAAACTAAAAGTAGCTTGTTATTATATAAACAAACTACGATGATTCAAAGCTTTCTTACAAATTAATATTCACACAATCATAATTTCATGTGATAAGTAATCTGTGCACCCAAAGGCTATAAACATAAAGTATTCAAAACATTAGACAAAGACCTGTCTGTTAGGATTCAAGACTGATAAAATGTAGGAGTTGTAGGAAATTCTCGGCAATTAAATACCGCAGGGTTGACACACCTTTTCATGAGGAAAGTGTTCAGGCAACCTTCATCTTCTTTTTTAAGCACACTTGTAATTCCGCTGAGAGACCAGATTATACATACAAAAACACAGATCAGAATGATCCAAAATTTGAGAAAGCGTCTGCATATAGATAAACAACTTGAAACCTAAAATGAACTTAAGTATAATACTATAATGGACATGATGTGTACACGACACTAAATTATTCAATTCAAGAAGCCAAAATATGGTGCCAGAGAAGTGTTCAGCAGATTTGGGAATTAAGGACACTTTGCTGCATTCAATTTAGTAGCTCTAATGTAGTACACGGTAACTCTTAAAATACTTTTATTACGCAAACGCATCTTCCTTGAAACTTCATTTAAAATGGCCAATGCAAATTTTCTACTTCTGGTCATTAGAAATTACGAATGCGGATTCCCTGCTTGGCAATTGGGCAGCAGTCAATAGAGAACTGCAATTAAAATATTTGATTTGGATGAGTAGCATGACAATACGATAGGAAAAACACAAATATTTGTGAGCATACCAAAAGTGTGAGACGACTACCTATTATTACTATAAGTACAAAAAACTCTTGAGTGCGGCGGTACGAACATGAGGAACAAGCCGATGACTGACACACGTTGGCACACAAGCATTGCTCGACTATAGTATGCGGAATTAGCTTAAACGCTAAGAGAGACTTCTGATTCATCAAACATTGTACTTACTATATGTATACACAGTAATGAACTGTTTCTTTTATTATGCTCACAGATGAACAAGAACGTGTCCAGAAGAAAACATTCACCAATTGGATAAATTCATACTTGGCAAAGGTACCTTTATATAAATAAAGCAAACAGTTGTAAAGTATTATTTTATCCCACTCATTATATATATATTTCGTAAGCGGCGCAGATTGTAAAGCTCCGCATTCGGAACTGGGTGTACTTATGTGTACACCTTGCATCTCCACACAAGCTAAATTTACGACTAAATGATGATGATGATGGCGATAATAGGCATAAGGATCCATTTCATTTTGAATTTAACCTAAAAACATACTTCCGTTTTCTCTTAATGCATTTTCATATGATCAAATAGCACGTGCCACCGCTTCATGTCGTTGACTTAATAGAAGATCTTAAAGATGGAACCCGATTACTTGGATTGCTCCAAGTTCTGTCCAACGAAGCTCTGGTAAGAAACTTCTGTGTACTTATACTATATTTGTACTATTTATTGGGAGCTTGGAGGAGGTCTGCTGATTGTGAAACTTCACTCTTCTCTACAAAACTCAATGCTGTAAACAGAAGCACAGTGTAAATAGTTTGAAATTGCACTCGAGTATGTACATCTTAAGTATCCGCCCAGCTAACGATAAGTAATGTGGCCCACTCGGCTACAAATGTTTTGCCTATACTAGAATACTAGAAACGCAGGTGATTGTATTTTTTAAATGCCAGCTTAGTGCAGAAATAATGAAAACAACGGCAATCAGTCAAAATCAAGATAACAAGTCAAGAAATAATTGTCCACATTTTATGCAGACTCATGCAATTTACTGCAAGCTTGCCATGTATGCGAATAAATGGAGCTAATAAACTAAAACATGGCAGTGTGGACAACTACTATAGTAAATTTTACACGCATAAAATTTTCTTAACGTTGTAATGTCTTTAGTTCTCTAGTTAAAAAACCTCCAGGAAAGTAATGAATTGATGTCCAGCAAACAAAGGAAAAATCTCAAATTGAGCATAATTTCAAACACCATATAGAATTCTTATACTCGTAAAAAATATTATTAGTACTATGAATGATTCCAGGTATACTGGCTAAGGTACCTAGATAAAGCAGGTACCCGAACACATACCCATGTAGTCATAAATAATTTCAATATGTATGTGCGTTCCGGAACGCACTTCTTATAACAAGTTATAAGTGCTAATAAATCAATATATAAATTTATATTCAAACTGAGATATAAATGGACCTCCAAGATGAATACCTGCACAACTATAGATATAGATAGCATACATAACAAGTGAGATTCGGTTCAAGTCACATGCTGAGATGGATGACAGCAGTGGACAGTTTTTCATCCTAATTCC
Source organism: Lipothrix lubbocki (assembly GCA_034696945.1). NCBI lineage: Eukaryota > Metazoa > Arthropoda > Collembola > Symphypleona > Sminthuridae > Lipothrix > Lipothrix lubbocki. The sequence goes on along the minus strand of JAQGAK010000478.1, from coordinate 37,438 downwards.
AGATGTAAATGACATATTTGCACGAAATTCGTCTCATGCTCAAACCAAAGTAAATTCTCGTTAGCGCTATCGTATAAATTCTCCAGATAATAATCTTTCAGTAAGTAGTATACGATACTGTTGACCAGTCCATGAAATCGTTTGACTTCGCGAACAAGGAAAAATGTCCACAATGACAAGCACTAGATACTTCATGATGCTTATAACAAACTGAATGGACGAGCTCAATTTGAAAATAAATTGGTCTATAAAAATAAATAGAATAAAAAATCGCATGCCACACGCTCGGGTGCAAGTTCAAAGAAAATTTAGGAAGTTTCACTGTACGATTACCTGTCACCCTTCCTTGATACAAATCTATTGCACTCCATTTCTAATTGTTTATTTGTACGTTTCCAGCCGGTTGAGAAAGGTAAAAATCTACGGAGACCGCATTACTTGAGTAACGTCAATACGGCTCTGCAGTTTCTCCAGAATAAAAGGGTAAGTAAAGGGATACAACACTTTCTCGTTACCAGTCCTTATGAACTCAATATTTCAATTTGAAAATTCAAAAACAGATAAAACTTGTCAACATCAATGCTACGGACATCGTGGACGGCAGGCCAGCAGTAGTATTGGGCTTGGTGTGGACCATCATTCTTTACTTCCAAGTAAGCAACAATGAAAATCTTAAATATTTTAAACTTAATTATACTTATTAAACCGAAGTATTATTCATCCAAGCATACTGTAAAAATCTTTTATTTTAAACTAAATGATTCAAAGTGTAACTTATGCTTTTCAAGCTGCGATATCGGCGAAACCAGTCACCGGTAAACTTATCATAGATAGATGCAAACACCGTCTAGTGTAGTTCAGTAATAATAATAAATAGAATTAGGGATTTATTTATGCTTTTAATTATTCAGATTGAAGAAAATACGAAAATCCTTACGAGCTTGGGTTACCGTTTTACTCAAGCTACCCCAACGAGAGAGACCGAAAGCCGACCGACAAGTAGCTTAAAGCCGAGTGAATCCCCAATAACCATTTTGCATGCCCAAGGTGGCAGAGCAACGCCCGTGGATAAATGGAAGCAAGGTGCTCGTAGAATTTTGCTCCAGTGGGTTCAAGAATTAATTAAAAGGTTAGTAGGAATTAACGTGTACTTTTCTTGCCTTTTTTGTTCATTAGAGTTAATTTACTATTGAAGTGAAAAATTAAAAAAAAATAATTGACATTTACATTAATCGAAACAGAGATAGCCAGAGGCAGCAAGTAACCAACTTTGGATCTGACTGGCGGGATGGCAACGCATTTGTTTCAGTCATTAATTCAATTCAGCCAAATACGATAGACCCGCAGTCTCTACGATCCTCAACGAATAGAACACGATTAGAAACCGCATTTAATATAGCAGAGAAGGAACTGAATATCCCCAAGCTGCTAGACCCAGAAGATGTCGATGTCCCGAAACCAGACGAGAAGTCCATCATGACCTACGTGGCACAGTTCTTGCACAGACAATCAAATGAGCCCCAATATGATTATGAAAAGATTACCCGGAAATTCGAAGGACTCGTCTCCTGGTTAAATCAGAAGATACAATACAATGAACACATGAAACAAACTGGCTCCTTGTCCAAGAGCTATGGCGATTTCCTCAACATGTGTCGAGAATTGGAGGAGAAGGAGGAAATTTACAAGGAACTCAAAGGATATGAAGGTGTCGTCAACCTTGACTTCCCACTCCTACACATGCTATGGGATAGACTACAACTTCAGGTTTTCTGTCATAAACAAACGAAGCTGTCAACAGCACAACCATATTATTTTAATGTTTGCATAACTAATTTAATTTAGATGAAAGAATGGCAGTGGGTACTGGACTCCCTCCTTCCAGACCCCTTCAACAAAATCGGCCAATGGGTAGCAAAGGCAGAATTGCTTTTGAGCTCCCACGATGTTCCTGATATAATGAATGACGAAGCAGCTCGTACGCTGAACTCCAAAATTGAAGATCATAAAGTAATTTACTGAACTTCAAAAATACTAATTTGAACATTAGTTACTGTATGTTAAGTAGTTATGTATGTAGCTACTTCATTTTTTTAAATTTGTTTTTACAACGCATTTTATACTATCACAGATCTTCTTCGCCGGATTGCCAAATATTCAAACTGACTTCAAATCAGCTCTCCAACTGCCAGTAGCCAGTTCAATACCCACGGAACAGTTGAAATCTCTAGCCAGAAGACTGGACGCCATCCCACCTTTAGCTATGAAACGAGCCGTCAAGCTAAAATTCTTGGAGCACAAGGTATTTATTTATTTATGTAAAACATGCTACCGTATTAATAGATTCACCGAATTTTGGAAATTATACAGAACCGTTAACGTTGTTTTGCAGTGTTGCCTGGTAGCTTTCATAATGTTGATAGAAAACCGTTTGAAGCAATGGACGATAAAGTATGGAAAGGAAGATCATGCCGTATACTTGTTAGATCAATACAATAACTTTGTAAATAAGAATAAAATTTTCCAAGAGTTTCAACGAGCTTATGTGGACATGGAACATGTTGTTCAAGAATACAAAGCAGATGGCGGCATAGGTAATGCTCTAAAAATTACTTGCGTAGTTAGTTTAAGTAATAATAGTTTAAAACTACGCTTAATATAATTATGTTTTTTAGACCCAAGGGAATCAAGAGCTGCTGATCACTTCTTATGGGAGATTGGCGAGCGCTGGAAAAACATTAGTATGGAGCTTCGTTGTGTTCAGAGTATGCTGGAAGAAGTCATTGCTTATTGGAGGAGATACAATACCATCCATCCAGAATTGGAGAACTGGATAGATAGATCCTTACCTATGGTGCAGTTACCTGAAGATCAGAAACTAGAATATTTTCAGGTACAGAATATTATACTTATACATTTTATTACTGTACTTACTGCATTAACACTCCACAAATAAATTATACCTAGCTTATACCTCGCTAATTATGTCATTCTATGCAGGATCTGAGTACTTGGGTAGAGAAGTATAACTTACTGAAGGATACCGTCAACTTTTTGTCCGCCACTTGTGATCAACCTGTGACTTTAGAAATTAAGGAAGTATTTAATAGAATTTCAGCAAAATGGAACGCCCTCTACCAACCAGTCAAACAGTACCAATTTTCCGGTCAAATTCTCAAGCTTAAGAATGAGTTTAATAAATTACTTCACGAGCTACAAAATTGGGTAGGCAAAGCTGACGATTACCTAAGTAGGCAACCTGTGAGTGTAGAGGACTGTCGATCTATCAACGACGTTTTGCAGGTACTTTTGAAACTTTAAAATGGCTGACATTTTAATGGTACATTACAATAATATACATACAATAATTATTCATACTGAATTGAATGCATTAATATTCGTTCTGTTCAATAGACTCTGATTCAAGAAGTTGATCCAATGGATGAACAATGGCGTGTGATTAATAAGAAGTTTCAAGCTATATTACCAGAACTTCAAGGAGATGAGGTGGATCAAATTATCAAGACTATTAAGAAAGAAAAGGGTAAGTCCATATTCGTCAATAACTTTAGTATTCATTCAGTTTCATTAATGTCAAGAGTAATTACATGTCTATTGTTGTTTTTATAGAAAATCTAGTCCGCGTCCGAGCACAGCTTCCAATTAGGCAAAACATCATTCAACAACTTCTTCTTCAACAAGAAGCCCTAGATGCTGGCCAGGACGAAATTAACAACTGGTTAACACGTGCCACTGAACTAATAAACTCTTACAGCCAAATACCATTAACTAACTCTAGTACATGCCAACAGGTTTTGGACCAACACAGAGTAAGGAGAAATCGCTAAATATACGATGAGATGAGCATATAAATTATTCCAAAATTACCAGCAATACTAATTACAATGTTTGTACTTCTGTCCAGATCTTCTTCAACAAGAAGCTTTACTACAAAACTATGCTTGAAAGTAAAAACAAGCTTTTGGATAACATGATTAAATCCATGAGACCTGATCAAAGAGATCAATTCAATAACCCTCAAATTAAAATGAGACAACTTAATAACGAATACACTTCTGTCGATCAAATGTCTCGAGATGCTGAGCAGGTAAAACGGCATTCAATCTCAACAAAATAATTAATGTAATCAAATAAATTTAAATTTTACACTGTAATGCTTGCCATTTCAGAGACTTCAAGAGCTAATTAGATGCTGGAGAAATTACGAAGAAAATAAAAAAGATGTAACCGAATGGGTTATGACAGCAGAGAAGCTGTTAAATGAGCCAAATTTAGAGTCTAAACAAGTCGTTCAAGTTCACAAGGTACTATAACTATGCGTCGGATACCATTTTAGTATATTAAAAGTATTACCTTAATTAAGGTAATATATTTACATAAATACAGGAATATTTTGAACGAATCAACGAGCGCCCATTAAAGGATATGATAAAATCCAGTCAAGATCTGCAAAGAATCATCCCCGCTGGTGAGTACAGCGTTGTTAATACAACTGTTCTGGAGACGGGTAGCCAGTGGAACGTAAGTTGACTATACTGTGAAATTTACAAACCATTATTTCTATTCCGCAAAAGCTAACGCGCTTCTGTTGTTTCTATGTTCAGAGTATTATGTCCCGCGTCCCCGTGCATCTCACAAAACTGGAGTTCCGTCTTGAAGAGGAAGAATTAGCTGCCTTATTAAAAGATATTGACAAGGAAATTTTCAACGAAACCGTTATGTTAAGTAAACACGAAGATATTCAGACGATTCTCCAACGGAATCAGGTATACAAACTTAATAAGGAATCAGAGTGTATTTAAATGCGATTTAACTTTATTAATCTTGCACCGAAATTTCTTTCGTAATTAAAACCTTATTACAAATCTCCTCACAGGCTTACTTCAAGCATGGAAACACTGTAGATCAAACCAAGAAATGCCTTGACCGGCTACAGCAAAAAAAGAGCCGATTCAATCTCCAGCATCCAGATGACTCTAGCTTAACCGAGCAATATGATCAAGCCAAGACTGCCTACAACTCCGTTTTCGAACGACTTGCCAAACTAAATATGCAACTGAAAGATATCCCTGAACAATGGGATGCCTACCATAAGAAGTAAGCGGATGACGATACCATATCAAAAAACAAATATTTCACTTATTTGCAAAAATTTGTATGTCTCACGCACCAAAACAATATATGTAACTTGTTTAAACAGATACCAAGAAGTATCCTCCTGGATGGACACCGTAGACGCAACCCTGAAATCAATCATGACTGATGTAGGTGACTTAGATACATTTGAAAGGGAGAAATCTCGGTTTCTGGTAAGTTCAAATTGCTGTTTTTTTGTACAAGTCATTCTCCCTATTGTTGTGTTCGTAGTATATTAAATGAGATAATGTTGAACTAATCTGTTTCACTGTGAGTAATTAAACGTAAACTTGTTTTGCACGCAGCTCCTATCACTTAGGGTAACAGCTAACCGTATATCACAATCAATGTAATCGTAGTGTTTTCTCAACATGTGGACGAGAGCAATTTCATATATTTTTTTGAATCACAGGGGATCTGTCGCGAGGTGGACCAAAAGCGAGACGACATGAAGAAACTCGTTCAGATGTTAGATCTTTTAATTTCCAAATCCGGAGTGACCAGTGAAGAAAAATACATGGAAGAGCAAGATAAACTGGAAAGCTTAATATCCCGGTACAAGAATCTGGTTCCTACTATTGAGATAACCATGGTGAAAACTGAGATAACTTCCAAGTGCTACACCTACCGAGAGGAAACGGAAAGAGTAAGTATAATCATCAAGTATAAAAAGATCTGCAAATTCTACTAATTAATCCCACCCTCATAATAATGTTTTATTTATCTTGTTTTTATTAGATCTGTGAAACCCTAACAAGACTTAAAGATCAAACCGCCCTCAACCAGCCCGAGACTCTGCGCCAAGTAGAGCAGCAAATCAATGAATATAATCAAGTTCTAAATTCCTTGGAAACTGAACAAAGGCCAGTAATTATTTCATTGCTCCAGAAGGGTAAAGACTTACAAAAAGAACCAAATACGCTGGAATTTGTTCCAGACCAAACAGTATTATTAGACCAAACATGGACATCAGTGTTCAGTGAAATCAACGACAAAGTTAAAAATCTCAAATCCTGTCAAAAGATATGGGTTGACTATGAGAAGCAAAAAACAGACATCCTAGATTTATTAGATAAGGCCGAAGGTGAGCTGAAAAGAATATTACCAGGAACTGCTGGTCTAGAGATTGCAGAAGATTTAAAATCTAAGCAAAACCTGAACGTTGAATTGAGAAAGGCAACAGAGGACACACTCAAGAAGTTGAAGGACTTATGCTTGAAGTTGGAAGCTAGTAACGAAAAGTTTAAACTTCAGGACGAAGTTGAGGGAATTGAAACTAGATTACTAAAATTATTGGACTTGTTAGATCAGAAAATAAATGCTATTCAAACAGACAACAGCAAATGGAAATCCGTTAGTGACAAAATCAGCGAACTACGGGATTGGATGCTTAATACCCAAAAGCTTCTAGCACAACTACTCAGTATGGAAATTCCTCCTGGAGAGCGCGTCAAGAAAATTAACGAACTACAGTCTGAAATACAAGGGAAAATGAAACTCTTGGAAGAGATTGAACAAGAAGCATTTGGACTCGGAGAGACTCCTGGGGTAGATTTTGCATCTCAAGTTGATATGTTGAAGAGTACTTTGGTTGGGCTATTTGATTCAGTTGGCGTCCAAACGCAAGAATCAACGAAGGTAAAAAATCATTACAATTTGACTGCAACGAATTAAGTATAATTACACTTACTATAGGTCCTTTCATAAATTTATTTGCACTTATTCTCAAGGCGTTACACGCTTGGACTCAATGCCAAGATAAACTCAACGAGATTCAGCCTTGGATTGAAAAGGCTGAGGTGAAAGTTCGTGCTGGCATGAATCTCCCCAGCACATTGCCTGAGGCAAAGACGAAATTGGTAGAAACTAAGGTACAATATGATTAATTAAGTTTCTTAATTATAGGCTTAATGGATTTTATGATTTTTAATGCCAGTAAATAATATTCCAATTTGTAACACTCATATTACAAACCAAATGAATGAACAGTACCCAACAGTTAATACGGAATATGGTTTATTTCACAGACCTTCATCGAGGAAACCATTTTAATAAAAACAAAATTCGACGACGCTGCTGCTGAAATCGAGCAAATTGGGAACGTCTCTTCCGCTCAAGATGACTTAGACACCTTGAAAAATAAATGGACAGTCATTAATGTAAGCCGATATTTAATTACAACTACTTACACCTGTTGTACTCGTAAACATTTCATCGTTATGATTAACTATTGCATATAAATGTGATTAGAACACTGTAACTCAATGGAAAGATAAACTGGAGACGCTTATTCAAAATTGGACCAAGTATGAGACCAACACAGACAATTTCAATACATGGCTGAATCAAACGGAGCAGGAACTACTTCGGGAGTTTGATATTCCAGCCGCTACCTCTGATAAACTGGAGGCATACATGAACTCTTTGAAGGTGAGAGTAATAATATAAGTGATCACATAATTTTGATGCTTTTTCGGGCTTCCCGATTGCTAGATGCAACTGCGTGGAACTACTATATAATGCGTAAGAAAGCTTATAGAAGATAAACGTTCTAATTTGTGCGTGTACATTGTGCAGGAGTTGGGTGCCCAATCCTCGTCCTATCAATCAAAACTGATTCCGATCACGCAAGAATTGGATTCGATTGCTCCACATACATCTTCGGAGGGAACCACTGCACTCAGTACGAACCTAGCAAAACTGAAAGAGAGACACGGAAAGTTGACTGAGAATATCCGGAAGAAAATGATTGAGCTTTCGGATGAGTCCATACAGAGGTTAGAGAAATAATAGTTTGGAATGCAGTTTTATAATTTTGTGAAGAATTGGAATGACATATGGTATAAGTACTAATGTAGCTTATATGTGCAGTGCGTATTGTAAGCGTTTAATTAGGCATGTTGCATTATAATGAGACGCACCGTTTCTTCAAATCCTACAGACAAGAGCAAGAGGGTAAGATTGCTAATCTCCAGCGGTGGCTAGATCAGTTCAATAATGCGGTCGTCCAAGTCGACAGTGTATACCTAAACCAGTTGGATAGTACCATCCAGAAAGTACATACTCTCATAGATGAACACCAAAGTCATACAGATGATATACAGGTTCTGGCTGCTACGCCAAATCAAGAACAAGTTGCGGTGTCCGAAAAATACCAGGTAAACTCTTACAAAAGATTTTACATTGTTATAATTATATGGTAATTACACATTGGTAATTACATGATAATTTATATGGATATACTTACATATATGTACTAAGAAGATTATTGTCATTTTCTAAATGCAAAATTTTTAGGATTATGGAACAGCGCTGGAAAGTAAGAAACAAGCCCTGAATGATTGGCTAGACATTAGTAACTGGGTAAAGGAATCAGATTCATCAATACAACATTTCAACCGGCAACTCCTAGTGTCAGGAATTGACCAACCAGAGTTGCAGCACATCAATGAGGAAATAGCAAATCTACTACTGAATGCGGCAAAAATAGAACCTCAAGCTAAGCAGTTAGATGTCATATCCCAAGAAAACCACATAATCGTAAAGAACCCCAGCACACTAGGCAAGGTAACAGCAGTAGAGCTTGTCAAAGACGTCAAACAGAAGTTACAAAATCTAGACAAAAAGGTGAAGGAAATGATGCAAGCTCAAGAGAAAATTGGATCCCAAGCCCAAGAAATCAAGGTGATTCAACAAAATCTCAACTCTTACATAGTTGAAGTAGGAGCTTCCATTCAAGACCTTAAACCCACGAAGGTTGATGTCCAGTCCCTTGACGATCTGAAGCAACAATTGCAAACGATGTTAGTAGAGCATGAAAAGAAACAACCTGTGAAAGCAAGCCTGAATAAACTCTGCAAAGAGCTCATGGAGATTGAGCCTGGCAATATAAGTTCCATGACTAACATAATTCAGTCAGTAGATGCTGAATGGGATAAAATGGCGGAATTGATCAAGGGAAAGATTCAAGCATGTGATGCAGCTAAAGCTTCCTTTTCCTCCATCAAAGACAACCAAGATAAACTGCATTTCACTTTGGGAACTATCGAGAACAATGTGAAATCAGCTTTGGAAACTGTCCCTCAAGATTCCGTCCAAACTGCGGGAGTGTTGACGAAAGTCAAGAAACAAGAAATTACACTTAACGCCCAGAAACCCATGTTGGATACCCTCAATACATCAACTAAAGCCCTTGAAGCTAAGCTAGAAACATTGGCTCGTGTTGATATTCAACCCATAGAAGCTGAGATCACATCTTTGAATCAGCAATTTGATAATATTAAGGAGACAATAGGAGGAAGCTTACCTAAAATTGAGACTCAGCATGTCCTCTGGAAGTCAATCGAAGGTGCCAAAGAACAAATTTTAAGCTGGTTGGACTCCACTAAACAGGCTCTAGAAGAGGCGGATACTAACCGTGATAGTGCCTTGACTCGTACCAAACTCGATGCATACAAGGATCAAATTGGGGAGAAGTACAACCTAAAGATGAATCTCGATTCCAAATTAAAGCAGCTGAGAGCCCTTACAAGCAAAGACATACCGAAGTTAGCTAACCTTGGTCAAGAAATTGAAGTGAAGTTTAAAGAGCTGGAAGATATGTCTAAAAAGCTTGAAAATTCATTAGAAAATTTCCAAGACCAGGAAAAAGACATAAAGGCTGGCATTAAAGTTCATTCCGACAAAATCACAAAAGTCAAGGAGCACATTTCCAAATGTGAGGACCGTTCTGGAACTCCAGCCGATATTCTCCAACGACTTGTTCATCTGTCCAAAGCAGAGGCTGAATTCAAAACGCTTAAACCGGAGTTTGAAGTTGTTGAAAAGAAAATTGCACAATTCAAATCCGAAAATCCCAAATGGGATGACTCTCATATTCAAAATTTAGTAAAATCAAATAAGAAAAGATTGGGTATTCTTCAGAATCAAATTGAAACCGTCAAATCTTCTCTAACAAGTGCCTTAGAGAAAAACTATTGGGATAAATTGCATCCGGCTGGTAAACTTATAGGAGGTCTAGTAGAAAAAGTAAAGTTGTGTGATGTCAAAAACATTAATGACAACTACACCCTCCAAGCTAAAGTTTCTGCGTTGCGCGAAATCCAAGATGGAGTCGCAGAGGTCCAAGCCAAACTACCACAGGTTCACGAAGCCTTAGAAGTTCTGAAGCAGATAGAAAACTACCCCAAAATCGACAACTGTGCCCAAGAGTATGCCAAATTAATCAATGACGCTGACTTTATTGAGAGAAATGTTAATCAAGTAAATGACCAAATTGGGAAATTGTCTTCCTTATGGGATCGCTACGAAAAACTGGGCGACGAGTTAACTACAAGTGTAAAACAAATTGAAATCAAGGTAAAAACAGAGCTTACCAAGCCTGCCGATCTTGCTAAAATCAACGAGAAGCTACAAGAAATTGAAGCTTTGACTCCAGAGGTAGAAAAGGCAAAGGCAATTACTAATGAGCTGGTGGCATTAAGCCAGGAAATACTACAACTATCGCCAGATTACCACACTGGACAAGTTATACCCAACACACTGAGCAAATTGCAAAATATCGCAAAAGCCATCAATACACAAAAAGCACGGTTGGCCGAGCTGAAAGATAATACTGATTTGTATAAGAAAGCGTTACAAAAAGCTCAAGCTTGGATTGACAATTCTGAAGCTGAGCTTGGAAAAGTCGAGGATCAACTACACACAAGCAAATCTAGTGAAGGCATTAAGTACGATGATATTAAAAACTTGGTTGAGTCCAAGGATGGTCAGGATCTCATTAATGAGGTTTTGGAGTTAGGACAGGCCATTCTTCCAGGTACCACTAGCGAGAGCAAAGAAAGCATCAGAAATGAAATCAAGGATCTGCGTAAAAAGTGGGAAGATTTCTTCGACAAAGGAAATGGTATCTTGAAAAAGCTGGAAAACATTAAAATTGCATTGAGCTCCTTTGATGAAACAACCAATCAAATCAAGGGCTGGTTGTCCGATATTAAAGGTAAACAAGCTGATCTCAGTGAATTGAAGCCTACTCTCGGAGAGAAGAAAATAGCTCTGCAAAATTCCAAAGCACTGCTAAGTGATGTCAAGTCCCACCAAGAGATCATTGTGAATTTGAAGGACAAAATGAAAGATTATGACAATGCCTTTAATGCCTTAGACTCCTTTGCCAAAGAATACGCTACAATTGAAAATACCGTGAAGGCGGGAATTTCCAAGACTGACCACTTCATCCACGATCATGACAAACTAAATGAGTTAACTGATAATTTCCGCGATTTCATCTCCAAAACCAGGGATGAGATTGTTGGACTTGCTAATTTCACTTTAGATAAGGCTGATGAAAATCAATTGCCAAATATTAAGCAGAACCACGAAGATACGGTTAAGCTTGGCGAAGGCAAATTAGGCCAAATTGAAAAACAGCTTAAGGCAGTGCTAGAAGGAACTCATCCAGATGGTAGCCTACCACTGCAGGCTGGCGTCCAATCGTTGCGAGCAGATTGGAACTCCGTGGTAAGCGACTATGGTGAAACTGTCGCCGGCATCGAACGACTTCATGGACAGAGCGAGGAGTTTAATAAAAAGATTGAAGATTTCTCTAACTGGCTTAAATCTAAGGAGCAGCAAGCTAAAGATTCAAATTTCAAGAGTACAGTAGAAGCTAAAGCCGGCCATTTGAAGAAACTGGAGGAACTTCTGGCTGAAATCAAAGGAAAGGAGAAGGATTTGAATGCTATTACGGATGAAGCTGAGGCTTATGCTGGTAACCCTGAAGTTGATCAAGTTGTTACTGAAATCAATTCCAGATACCAAGGAATACGACCATTGATTCAGGTAACCTTATATAAACAGAATACACTATTCAAGTATTTCCATGGGAATAAGTAACAAACAATTATTTCTAAATTTCCAGGATTTAATTGGACGCTGCAAAGGGTACGTTCAGGATCATCAGAAATTCAATAATGATCACGCTAACCTTTTGAACTGGGTCGACTCGATGCAAAAATCCTGTAAAGAAATTAGCGAAGTAATTGGTGATGCTAATGAACTTCAGGTAAATGGCTAATAATGAGGAAAATTAGAAATTAGTCAACTTCTTTCACAAAACAGAATTAAATTAAATTTGAATTTGCTTATGAATTATTTATTGAAAATTAGGAAAGAAAAAACACCTTAAGCTCATTAATGGAGTCCCGCGGTCGTAAAACTCCGGAACTGGAAGCCGTTGTTGAGGCTGGTGAGCATTTGTACGCACACACTTCACCTGATGGCAGAGAAATTATACGGCAGCAAATTAAGTAAGATTTTAAATTTGTTCTTTAATTTTTAAACGTAATTAGATTGCATCTAGTATTTTCATGTTGTAATTAATTTTTATGATACTATTTTTTGTTGGATTAATTTAGAAGTTCCAATATGTATGTACATTAGAAAGGGAGTTCAATAATTAAATCACAATGAGACTAAAACATTATATTTTTTTACGGGATTTTAGACTTCTTCGGGACGGCTGGGATGCTCTCTCGGATAATCTTCAGCAGACACATCAGAAGCTAGATTCATGTATCACCCAGTTCAACAATTTCGCTTCTTCGCAGGAAGAGTTAACAAAATGGCTCCGAAGCATTGAGGCGTCCATGCAAGCACACACCCAACTTAAAGGCACTATCCAAGAAAAGAATGCTCAACTACAGAATCACAAGATTGTTAATCAAGAAATTATTTCGCATCAAAGCCTAGTGGAATCCCTGTGTGACAAAGCTCAACAACTCATTGACCTCACTCAGGATCAAAGCTTGCAAGTATACATCAAATCTATCAAACAGCTATTCCAGAATATTAAGGACAAGTCCAGCGATTTGCTTGAAAAGCTTGAGAGCTGTATCGCAGATCATAGTAAGCTCAATAGTGCACTCAAAGAACTCAAGGACGTTGTTCAAAGGAACTCGGACGTCTTGACTGAGCTGGATGATGAAACGGGTGAAAAATCGGACATTGTGAGAAAATTAGAGGATGCTAAAAATCTTTTACAAGATTTAACCAAGAACGATGCCATTTTACAGAAAATAGATAATATTTTCGGAATTGTCAAACAAACTACAAATGAAACCGGAATCCAATCCATTCAAGCAGAGATTAATTCAATAAGTGATAAAAATACTAGCAATGCACAAGCAACTGAAGCTCTAATAGAGAAATTTAATGGTATCCTGAAAAACTGGGCTGACTTTGAATCTGGTCTCCAGAAAAATGCTCAGGTCTTCCGAAATCAGGAAACCTTTTTCCGATCCCAACCACTGCAAGGTAACTTGGAGGATAAACAACAGACGCTGAAGTTATTGACTAGTGAGAGAGAAAAAGTAATTGAATATGAGCAAGAGTTCAATGCCTTTTTAGAGCAGTCCCATAACTTGCTCAGATTAAGTAATGCCGACAAGATCAAGCAACTCCTCGTTCAGATCAACAACCGTTACCAACTATTGCTCGTTTTAACTAAAGAAGTTGTCAATAGATGGCAGTCCCTTGTTGACGATCATTCCGTCTTCAACGACAAATTCAAGGAAGCAACCGAAGGGGTAAAAGCTCTGGAAGAGAAATTTGCTCCAGTTCGTGACGAAAGTCTTGATTTGAATGAGAGGAACAACTTACTCAAGTCCTTAAACATGGAAAAACAACAGCTTGGTCAAAAAATTAGCCTCTTGTTTCCACTGGCTGAAAAAATTTACCCTGATACTTTAGCATCGGAAAGAGAAACTATTCGGCAAGATATGAGAAATCTTCGTGACAAATATGACGCCCTTGATGAAGAAATCAATAATTTAATTAAAAAACATGCTTCGGAGTCACAGCAGCTCGTGAACTATAACGAGAACCTTCAGCAAGCAATTAGCTGGCTAGACAATATGGAGAAAAACTCTCCAATCGAGCAAGAGCCCAATTGGATGTCTGTTCCGGACATTCGATCTAAACTAATCAAATGCAAGGCTGTACTTCAGGATGTAATTAGCTACAAGAGAGTCATTGAGAATATTGTCGATAAAGCTTCAGAGCTCATCAGTCGAAATCCTAACCAAAACTTTGGAGACTTAGCTCAAGTTACTGACAACATCAAAACACGATACGAAGGACTTACTAATAACCTCCTTGTTGGCATCACAGACTTGGAAGAATCCTTAGACTATGTTCAACAGTGGCAAGATCTCCTTAAGAAAGGCAATGATTGGATCAAGAACGTTCGCGAAACGCTAGAACCACTTGCGGGTAGGTCTACAATATAGTTATAAGTACAAATTATTTTTTAAGCATCAAGCATTAAATTCCTACTCTTAATCTCTCTCATTAAATTACATACTCTAGAATCAAGTGGTGGAAAAGCTTTATTGAACGACAAGCTCAAGAAGGTCGACGAGCTTAGAAGTTCACTCGGAGAAGGTCAAGGCATACTGGACTCTCTGGAATCTTTGCTTAGTAAAGAATCCAAATCCTCCCCGCCTAAACTCAAGGAATATTTCAAGAAGGATTTACTCACTCTAAAGTAAGATTGAATAGCATAAGTATACCTATAACGTTCTAAACTTCTAAACCTTATTAATTAAAAATTTGGCCCTCGTTTAATTTAGATTCGACTACGACAAACTTATAAATGACGTTGATGAAGCACGACATAACCTTCAAGAACAACTGTCACACTGGTCCGAGTTCGAAGATCGGTTTGACAGATTAAATCAATGGCTGGAGGAAGCGGAAGGCCTTCTGCGGTCGTATGGGTATTGTAACTCTCTTGACGAGAAAGAAGAGCAAATGATTAAATACAGTGTAAGTATAATCAATACTCTATTATAATAACATCTCACTTATATTTTAATATACCTTTATATAATTATGGCGTGCTAATGACAACAAGCCAAAAGCTTAGTGCAGATATATTTTTTTTAAAATTATGTGATATACACGTTCTATTTTTTGCACAGCAGCTCTGTATTCTTATTCTTTACACTTATTGTAGTTATGTCAGTAAGAAAATTGTACATACAGAAATTCTGCCGTCACGAAAGAAAATTCCGCCATATTTTTCCCACGCAACAACAATTTTTGTCTGACAGAACATTTGCTTCAAGTGTAAACATTTTTGGACTAGGTAATGTCTAAATTTGATGTTCGGATTGTAAAAGGAAAATTTCATATCTAAGCACTGATGTTAAGAGAGAAAGACAATTTTATTATGCTGTAATGAGATTTTGGCAAATGTCCGGCGGAATTTTCATTGCAAAATTGTCTCCTAAACAAATTTTGCTGCAGAATATTTAATTTTTAGTTTTGATTACGTGATTTTTATTCCGGCTGTGATTTTTATGCTTAATTCTACATGCTCATTTTATATTACATGAAAATATTGGCTTACATTGAGTTTTTATTTTTTTTAACACGAATGTAACGCGTGTGGCCATTTAAATTATATGTGTGATAAGCAAATTGAAATTCATTTATTTTGTTTTTATTATTATAAGAGAATAATACGTTTGATGCATAATATAATTTTTTGTTAGCTAATTTTTTGCACAAATCTATATTTTTTGTGTGCACACAGGATTTTGCAAAGATTGTAGATTCCAGGGGTAAAGAGGTCCAGGATTTTTTATACCTTGCTGACAGCGTACAGCAAGTAAGGTTCCTTTTCGAAACAACTTCCTAAGACAAATATTATTTCTTATATCAAGCATTACAGTTCTCGTCTAAAAATCTCTTTATTTTGCTTTAATCACTATTAAACAAAACCAAAACTCAATCTTTTTCTTTCAAACTATCGCTATGTTCTCAAACTCTTCACTCTTTGTAATTATTTATGTATATACTTTCTACCATATGTAATCATGTAATAGTAATCATGCTGTAGTTTTTTGAGTAGATAGAGTACAATTCTTCTAAATACTCATCTGTACTTATAGTAGAAATCAGTGCCTACTAGTTTAAATGTATGTATGTCGTAGGGCATTGCCATTCTCTGCAATGTCAGTTGAGTCAGTAATCGGTGGAGTCAGTATACTACTATACCTCAGTTGGAATAACTCGGGTTTATCTGGTAGCTGCGTTGTGATACCGGTCTCTTATTTTATATTACTTGTAAAAGTAGTTCAGAGTTGTTATTAGTTTCATTATATTGCTTTTGTTGTTACATGCTTGACAGTTTTATTACCCCAAGTAATAGTCTCCATCTTGCTGGGCCTACTACGGAAACACCACACTTTGTAAAAACACTTAACAAAAGTAAGAAATTTTGGGGTGAAAGCATTAAATCACTGCTATGTCATATGTGCTGGATATCTTATTCTCATCTTAAATGCCACAATAATATGGTGTGGTAATCAGTCAACAATCACGCTTTGTATGTTCAACAAGCACGCTTTGTATGTGATTTGTTATAATATTGTGCACGTATTTTGCTTTACCCTTAATAACCCCACAAATATGAGTTTGTCCGTTGTCAGATAAAATTGATATTAATAATAACATAGGTATGCCATGATTGTAAGAACCTTAAGAAAATTAATCCCTCATATACAGAAACTTATCCAAAGTCTCAAGGACAAAGAACCAGAGTTTGTTAAGTTTTCCAATGATTTGGCGGACCTCATGCAACAGCAACCATCCAATAGTGAGACTAGAATGACTTCAAATGTTCAGCAAATCATGTCTCGATTCGAATCCACTGAACTTACTGCTAAGGTCTGTTGATGTCTTTTGTTAAGTAACCCTTCGACAATCCTCTCTGATTAACATAACTGTGGTATTATATGTACATTTTATTGTGTAAAAAATTTTCAAACAGGAAATTCTCAAGAAAGCAACCCAAGCTTATGAGGATCATGCGGAGCACAACAAAAATATCGATAGCTTCACAACTAAGCTGAACGTATTGCAAGAGAAAGCAAATCAGTTTAAACAACCATTAGGACAGTCATCTCTCACGGCACGGCTAGCTGAGATTAAAGAATTAGTATCAAACCAGCATCCAGTCATGACCACGCTCGCCAATAATCTCACGGAATCCTGCGAGAAACTCTACCCGACGACCGGGAACGAGGGCAAAGAGATAATTAGGAATGAGATTCAAGAGTTGATTGCAACTATGGAATCCATTTTTGACTCCTTGTACTCGACCGAAAATGAGATCAAGCTCCAGTTGTCCAGATGGACGAATTTCGAAGAGAGCAAAGAAATGCTGCAGCAATGGTTTGACAAGGTGGAGCCTACACTAGCTGGTGATATTGAACTGAAAGTGACTTTAGATGAGAAGCGAAATCAGTTGAATAAGTATAGGAACATCCTCAAGGAGATTTTGGAGTACCAGCAGATCATCATTGAACTGACTGACAAAGTAGCGTATTTATCCGAAAGCGAGGATTCCAAAAAACTGGTGGAAGATTTCAAGAACAGACATGATAAATTACTTGAAAAATGCCAAGGTTTTGTTGAACAGTATGAGGGCTTCGTATGTAATCACCAACAGTATATGAAGGCTGTGGAACACTTCACCGACTGGGTAGATGGAACTCAAAGTGCGGTTGTTACTTGGGGTGATGACAGTCAAGAGAGAACCGTACTCCAGGCACATCTTGAAAGACTTAAGGTACAGATATTTACTAGTCTAATTTCTAATCTATCTAATCTAAGTCATGTAATTTAAAATGAAGTTAAGCTTGTCAATGGAAAATCAATATAAGGTGAATGTGTTTCTCTAGAACCTTAAATCCAGTCTCCCAGAGGAAACGTATCGCATAGATGACATTCGTTCCCTTGGCAATAAAGTAATTCCCGGGACGTTAGAATCCGGACAGGATAATATACGCTCTCAAATTGACACATCGCAACAGGAATGGGAAAGTCTATTGTCCTCCATTGAGTAAGTAACTTTTAAGATACATTACCTTTCTCTTACGGCTTTTAGTATACTATAGCGACATTCAAATGAGCAAATTAATATCGTATTAATGAAACGATTTATAAAGTAAGTACTAAATTCTATTCGAGGAACCCGACTCTTGAGCTCGAATAAAAACGGAACGAATAAAAAACAAGTGCCGTCATAAATTTTCATTAGAGCCATTCCAAAATTGACAACTAATATTATTTACAGGAGTGGCATAAACGCTCTACAGCAAAAGCTCATTTTGTGGACGTCATTCGAGACGGAAAAGGATAAATTTATGACTTGGCTCAAAGACACTGACTCAAAATTACATGCCATCGATTTACAACCTACTCTTGATGATAAAATCCAACAGCTTCATAACTTACAAGTAAGTGGGAAGATGAGGATGATGCATTTGTAGTATACATCATATATAAGCCTTGATGTTTTGAGTTATCCACAAAATACATGTACTTGCCAAATTTAAAGAATCAACGATGCTTATCAAAAAAGATAAAAATATGTCATTCATCATGCTGGTTTGTTTGCTATAAGTACATCTAATATTTTTTTTAGGTTATTCAAGGTGAAGTCAAGTCCCGAGAGCTAGAAGTAGACTCAATCTCAGACCGTGCACTGAATATTCAAAAACAAGGATTACCGTTGAAGTCATCCTCCGCTTCTATTTCCGAACTCACCACTAAATATCAGCAAATTTCAACGAAAACAAAGGTTCGTCTTGTTCAAGTGTAGACACCATGCTTCTCACTAACTAAGTCGGACAGATGTATGTATATATGCATGATGTTACTGGAAGCTGCAGTTGAGTAACTGCACTAGACATAAGTAAATGCAGGATTGTAGTCTTGTTTTATTGAATCACTTTTCAGGAACTGGTCCAGAAATGGCAAGATTATGTGAATTCTCACCAGGAGTTTGATATCAAAATTCAGGAGACATCTTCCTGGTTAGATGAAATCAGTGATAAATTATCCTCCTGTGCAGACTTCAATGTATCAGTACAGAAGGACTTGGAAGGAAAGTTGGCTAATGTTCACGTAAGTAGATGCATCAGCTATTAATCGCTTCCAACGTAGACAGTCCGGCGCAAACTAGTATGTATTTACATATGCCTAATGTCATTTATTGTGAGCACGATTGAAGATCACGTCTCATCTCCGGATCTACTAGCTCAACTTTTCCGATAATTTCTATATATTTTTATATTTTCATACGTTTTTTCCGTAGCTCGATTTTACTTTCCTTTCCGAAAGTCTTCATACAATAATAGTGTGTGACTGATTGAAATTGGTCAAGTTAATCAATTTAAAAAAAACATAAGTTAATCCTAGTGAATTTTTATAAAATTTACAAATATTACGCTTTAATTTTGTAATCACTATATTGGTTTGGTGGTAAATATCTGAAAAACAAAATGGCGGCGCGAAGAGATTCCCCGGAATTGAGCCGTAAGTTGTAACTTGTTTTATTACTGTTTATCGCTTTAGGACCTACTGTTGTGCAAAGAGGAAGGATTTACAAAGATTCAAGCAATCTTTGAAAAAGCTCAATCTATCTTATCCAACACAGCACCAGCTGGTCACCAAGTCATCAACGACAAGTTGAAGGAGCTGCAGGAGACATGGAATGCTTTAGTTTCTAAGATGATCGACACTAAAAACCAATTGGATCAGAATATTCACAGGTGGGCTGGTTTCCTAGAACAAATTCACCAACTCAGCAAAACATTGGAATATGTTGAGACAACATTGGAAGAAAATGCTCCTTTCCAGGCCACGTTGCAGGAGAAGAAAGCTCAGCTTGAATTAATTAAGGTAAATACCTCCTTCAAAATTCCCTTTAAATTTATTTTTACCTTTTTCAAGTAAAATTTGAAGCCATACATGGTCGTTTTGTGGGATTCAGAACCTTGAAGAGAAACTGTCAACTGAGACTTTTGAGGTAGACATTTTGAAAACGAAAGCTCAAGAAATGATCTCAAGTGGGCAGCAAACGCAAGCGGCGTCCCAAGCTTTAGAAGTATTAAAGAAATTTGAAACCTTGTCGCAACTAATAAACACGTTGAAGCAAGAGAGGGAGTCACAATATAAAGATCATCGAGCTTATAATGAAGCCCATGATGAACTGGCCTTATGGTTGCAAAGGACAAGAGAAAAGATACCAATGCTGAGTCAATCCAGTGGTAGAATTTTCGACATTGAGAATGCAAACACAATGTTTAATAACCTCATCAACAAGAAAACTCAAGGCTCATTACTTCTGGAACGATTAAATCAAGCTGGGGAAGTTGTTCTAGCGAGTACTTCAAATGTCGGCAAAGTTGCCATTGCTGGAGAAATTAAAGACTTGACCCAAGCTTTCAACCAGCTCTTTAATGAAATTCAACATGAGAGAGATAATTTAGAAGCAACCATGAATTTACTGAGAGAATGGAAGGAGGAAAACGAAAGGCTATCGGACTGGCTTCAGCAGTGTGATATTATTATCAAAACAGCTAAGATTACTTTCATGGGGAATGTAGAAGAGAAGCGTAAGCAAGTTCGAGATGTCGATGAAGTGCTACAGAAATTAAATTCTGGCAAAGCTGATATGGACCGTTTCAACAAAATGGCTGAGCCACTAGTTGCTAAATCGTACTTGGATTCCCACGTAGGGACCATTCTCCGACAAATGAATTCCAGATATGAGGTAATTAACTAAATCAGAGGAACATCATTACTCTAATTTCTCTCTTTATTTATCAATTATGGCTGAAATATTTTTATTGTTATATATTTAATTTAAATATATTTTTTGAATATTTTTATAGACGCAGGTTAAGACAGCCACCGATGTTTTAAACAAAGTCAAGGGCAATCTAGAGTGTCATCAAGAGTTTGTTAAATCGCATAAAAAAGCACTGCACTGGATTGAAGATGCTAAGGACATTATTGCAGACTGCTCTCAATCTTCTAGCGAGCAGAACAGAGAACGTTTGCAGGCTAATATTGCTCATATTCAGGTATCGTAACTTACCTATCATGTAATTTTTTTTAAATCCGGTTAAATTCTGCTTTAATTATCATCCTAATTTAAATAATTAAACAGGATCTAGTTCAGCGCCAAGAGCAAGGGCAAAAGCTCGTTCACCTTGCAGTAAATCTGGGTGAAAAGGTTGTTCGAACAACTCGTTCCGATGGGAAGGACGTAGTCAATGATCAAATTAAGGAAATCCAGTCCGAATGGGACCGACTAGTGAAGAAAATATCCAATACAAAAGTAGCCCTGGAAACAGCTCTCCTCCGATGGGCAGATTATAATTCGAGTTACACCCAAGTTCAGAAATGGATTGATGACCGGGAAGCTAAATTGGCCCAAGTAACTGAGCCAAGGAAACCCAAAGGAATTTTGAAGAACAAGGCCATTCCAGGAATGAGTTCCGTTTCCATTGGAGACCGGAAAGCCAACCTCCGTGTTACGAATACAATCGTTCAGGATATCGTCTCCCTGGAACCAATGATTGAATCTGTGACTTCTAAAGCTGAGAATCTCCGACAAGAAACTCCGGCTTCGGAAATATCTACCAAGTACCAAAGTTTGAATAAGAAAGCCCAAGAGATTTATGCTAAGCAGAAGGAAATGGTAGAAATACACCAGGTATGCATACCAGTGTTTATAGTTGCAAATTAAAGTTGTTACTTATCATTCTTATATTTACTATCGCTAATAATTACTATCTGTTTTTGTAATACAGGCATTCATAGACCTTGCCAACGACCTTATGTCCTGGATACGAATGGCAAAAGAAAAGCTAATAAAAATATCCGAACCTGTCGGCGATAAAGACACGCTATCCAACAAAATCACTCAATTGAAAGTATTGCAATCGGAATTACCCGAAGGTCAGGCAAAACTAGATTTAGCCTTAAGCAAAGGCAAAGAGGCGTGCAGTATTGTGGATGAAGATGACAAAGAACTGATTGAACAGGAAGTAGCTCTTTTGCAGGAAGAGTTTGATAACTATTCGTAAGCATTCTCTTAGTAGTTAAGTATGTGAAACAGTGATATTTAATTAATATAAGCTATAAGTAAATACAAAATTTATTCGTTTCCAGTGATACTCTTACACGAACACAACAGCAGTTGGAAACCGGACTCGTCCGATGGAAAGAGTGGGAAGAGCAATACAAGGATGCAGAGGAATGGTTGAACAAGACCGAAAATGAAGTCAAGCAGTTTCCTCAATCTCAAAATACTCTGGATGAGAAGAAAATCGCACTGGAATCCTTTCAGATTAAGTTACAAGCCATTTTCGATTGGCAGAAAGAGCTGGATAAGCTAAACTTGCTTGCACAACAATTGTTGGATATTTGTGCGGATTCTAGAATATCAAACACTGTCACTCAAATGACTACAAAATTCAATGCATTGCTCGGTGTGACGAAGGAAGTCATTCGACGACTCGAATTGCAATACCAGGTGCGTAATTTTATGTAGTTTCAGCTGCTTATACCCTTATTGATTTGCTCATAACAATTAACCATGGCAATGGTATTATATTTGTATTAGGAGCACCAACAACACAATGCCCTCTACCAAGAATGCCAAGACTGGATAGACAGATCGCGTGACAAACTGACTCAAATCAATGCCGAAAATTCCTTCAATCTCCCCGATGTGCAAGCACGTCTTCAGTCCGTCAAAGCGATGAAACAGACAATAGAGCAAGGCCAGAATAAGCTTCGCTACGTTTTAGAACTCAAGGATAAGATCATGCTCTCCAGTGACAAGGAAGGGGCGAATAAAATTAATGAAGACACGGAAATTCTCAAAACCGATTTCGAGAAATTAGTTGCAGATATACAGGAAGCTCGGCAAAATCTGACCACCAGGCACAGCTTACTCGAGGATATTGATAAGCTCCACAAGCACATTGTCGACTGGCTGGATGAAATTACCAATGTTATCAATGCAAACGGTTCCAACGATTTTGGCGATCTAAGTGAAAAACGAGCTTACTTAGAAAAACTCAAAAGTACCATACAGGAAGTCAATATTCAGGGGGAAATGCTTAAAAAGCTTGAAAACAAGATTCAAGATATTCCTGGTATGCCCAAAACTGCCTACTTGCCCACATTCGAACGATATGAGAATGTTAAAGCTAAGTTGGCTGAAAGTTTGGCCAAAATGGAATCCATCGTTGGGGACCATGAGAATTACAAGAAACAATATAATGAGGCCTTTGACCAAATTAGGAAAATTCGCATCGATCTCCAGCCATTTTCGGATGCGACAGGGGAGAAACAAGTTTTGTCGGAAAAACTTGTAGCTCTGAATGCTTTGAACCCAGTTTTGGAAAACGGTGAGAGAGTATTTTCTATTTGCTGTGTAATGGTAAATGAATGCGCATTTTACTCTTTCTTTATATCTTAGGAGATGCTCTGGTAAAGAAAACAAAGGAAATGGGAGCAAAGGCAATTGAGTCCTGCTCTACGGAAGGTAAAGATTCTATTCAACAGGAGCTTCAACAACTTGCACTGGAATGGGATTCCGTTCAAGGATTTTACAAAGACTGCAATCGAAAACTGAAGAAATGCATTTCTAGCTGGGATGAGTTCGATAAAATTTATAATCATTGCAAAGCCGCCATTACAGATCTCAGTGCCAGAGTCGCTAATGAACCTGATACAGAAAATGCAACTCCCAAGGACTTGGAAAGAATTAAGGTTGCCAAGAATACTATTAATCATTACAACTTTTGTCTACAACGCAGAATTACCGAAGGCTGTTATTACATATAAATAATTTCAGGATCTTCTGGGCGAAATCAACTCCCACAAATACTCAATGGAGGACCTCAACGAAAAATGTGAGCAACTCATCGAAGAGTGTTCAGCTCCACAAGTACGAGAAGATACTATTCAGCTTCAATCACAATATACAGCCCTGGTGGCCAATGCACAGGTTTTAAAAAACAGAACATATAAACTTTCCTCATAAGCTAAACAATTTCTTAGTTTTTATGGCATTTTAACTAAACTGGCCTTCCATAATTATCAAGGCTCTTCAATCTCGTACTCACAAGAAACTTGCAGACCACACAGAGTTTTTGAAAGCCAAAAAGGAAATTGAAGAATGGCTGAGTCGAGCAGAGGGTACAATTCAAGACTGTTCTGGTATTGCTGATGAACCAATAATGCGGGAAAATCTGGAAACCATTCAGGTGAAAAAAATTATTGATAATTACCATACTTATGTGTATAACGAAAGCGTGCAACTCACATAGACATAACATTATCTTTTGACTTAAATAATAGAACGTTGCCACAAGACAAACCGAAGGTCAGCACTTGCTGAACGTACTTCAAGACGCATTCACACATTTGATCAATGCCGTACCTGTGGAACAACAGGATTCAATGAGAAACGACGTAGACGTTATAAGATCGAGATGGGAAGATTTCACCCTTGATATCAAGAACAGCATTTCCAAACTTAAGGTAAGATTATTGAATTTAAAAAAAAAAGTTTGTGCCGTCCTAACAGTTTTTATTACAGGAAATCCTTCAACGCTGGAACGATTTCAGTGAAAAATGCATTGAATTTGATAACTGGGCTTCAAATATGTCGGCCATCTTGAACAACACTGATGATGTTAGGTCGGATTTGGGAGGTATCAAAACAACTAATGAACGCTACAAGGTTAATTTTTTAAAGTGCATCTTACATACAGACAGTACATATACTTGGTATAGCTATGTACAAGTTTAAAAAGTTAATTCGTATTTTAAAAAAATCCTTATGTCACCAGAGTATCCAAAACGAAGTTGAAGCAGAAAAGCTCCAGCTAGATAAGTTAGAAGAAGAAGCTCGAAATCTATTTGCACTCTCTCAGAACAAAGTTCCAGTTGAGAAGGTGGCTGACTTAGCGAAGAAATGGGCCGCATTAAATAATCTCGTTGCTAAACTGCGGGCGGAACTTGAGAATGAGATCCGTTCCTACACTCAATACAATGACCAGCTCCAAGAAATTGAAAAATGGCTCCTTCAAATTTCCTTCCAACTCATGGCACACAACTCCCTCTATATCACAAATCGAGAACAGACCTTAGAACAGCTGGAAGTTCATGAAGTACTGTTAGACGAAATTAAGAACTATAAATCCGTCCTGGATGATATTCAAACCAAGGGTCAAGAACAGATTCAAAAGTATGGGGACGACGTCAAAGTGAATGTTGAAAAACAATTAAAAAATGTTTTGGAAAGCTATGATTCTCTTCTCCACACTGGTCAACAAATCAAGAACAGACTTATTGAGTCTCTTGCCAAGTTCCAAGAGTACGAGGATACTCTGGAGTCCATCATGGTGAACTTGGATGCCTGGGAGCCGGAAATTCTAGCAGGTGCTAATGTTCCTATTGTGAACATAGAAGATGCTAACTCGAAATTCGAAGCAATTAGGGTAAGTATACTTTTTACATTCTAATTTGTAAATCCTTATCTTGCTTATTGCTAGTAGTGCGTACACAAAAAATCTAATCTTTTTAAAATCTGGGTTCAGAAAATGCACAACAAGCTCCAAGGAGAAAAGAGTCGTCTATCCCTTGCCGTCCATGCCTGTGAAGCCGCAACTGCTTCGTTATCAAGACCTACGAGTCCACAGGAAGCGCTGTTGCAGCCGATTCCGGATAAAGAATTAGCAGTTCGTTCTAGGCTCGAAGATTGTATTGATCAAGTAAGATTAATGACATGTATCATTCTTTTATATAGTTTATGTGCTCGGAATCAATGCGTGCGAGTAGTTTATAGTATAGCAAAGTCTTTCATCCAGCCGTTTATCCGAGTGACAGCTCTGTTTATTTACACGGACAAAAAGAAAAATAAGTATTTTGCATGCATTGAGAAGACAATAATAAACCTTTTGCACATGCTATTCATGTATGCATTATTATATTAATTTGAAATTCTCACGCAGGTACAAAATCAAATGTCAGACTTATCCTCTGCCAGCCTTACACTGGAAGGAATAAAAGCCAGTAAAGATGGTCTGAATCAATGGGCTGACGAGACTCTGGCAACCCTAAAAGATATTAAAAATCGACCGTCAAAATTCAGGCCAGACACGTCCCAGTTGGAAATGAATCAACTTCAAGATATTCGCAACGTGAGTTTTGCTCCTATTTTTATTGGCTCGTGGTCAGGAAAGACAAGTGTTTTATTAATTTTCGTATATCCATATTGATTCTACAGACTGCTGGAGAGAAGCTGATAACGCTGGAAGAACTGGAAATCCAAGAAGCTGGCCTAGTGGAGAGCATCTATCTACCAGACCTTCGTTCCAAATTAGAAAATATTGATTCAGAAGTGCAGAATGTTGTGGAAACCCGCCTTACACTCCAAGACAAAATTAATGAGCATAAGAATCTTCTCACCGCCATTCAGTCCTGGTTAGACAATTTATCCGGCCAACTAGAGAAGTTGGAAAAGCCGAGTGAGTTTAGCATTGAAGATAAGCTGGATAAAATTCGCGGCATCTCTAAAATCTTCGAAAGTGAAAACCAAGGGAAATTAAATGAACTCAAAAAGTCTAGTAGCGAAATAATAAAGGAAACTAATAACATCGACACGCAAATAATCGAAGATCAAGTAAATAGCTTAGAAAGGAAATTCGGCGAATTCCATAAACGCATCGAGCGTAAACAACAAATTTTGGAACAGATAAAGAAGAATTTGGGCGAATTTAATAACGATTTGAACCAAATTAATTCTTACGTAAAGAACAAGGATGTGGATCATACAGCCGACGTTGGTTATGAAATTCAGCCAATTGAAACAGTGTTGGGAGATATCAAAGGAATACTCCGGGAGTTGGACAGTAAGGAGATCATCCTATCAACACTGGAAAAGAGATTAGGAACAATACAACCAGAGTTGGAAGATGTAGAAATTCAAAGTGCTGAGAATAAACTTAGCAAAACTACAAGTGAGCTTGAAAAACTCCGAGACAGACTGAAATCTCAACTGGCACATTTGAAGGACAGCATTAAAATCCGAAGGAAATTCCATGACGCCATTGATAATACCAATGCCTGGGTAAATCGCATCTCCAAGGAGCTCATCTTAAGCTTGACAAACCCACTTGCTAGCTCTAAAGTGCAGACACTCATGAACAACATCGACAAGTTAATTGGACAAATTAAAGAAAGGCTCGACTCCACAGAATTACACGCTGATTATGAACGGCTACGGAAGGAATGCAACGAAGCAGAGGGCCTTAAGTTAGATGAGTTGGTAAAAGCCATTGAACAGAGCTTAACAGACCTGAGTTCCACTGCTCAGCTGCAAAAGGAAAACCTTGTTGGTGTTTATGCTCAACGAAAGGGATTTGAGGAAGAATTTGCCAAGTGTGAGAATTGGATCAAGGAGGGCGAAACGAGCTTAGGTTCGGATTTCAAAGGTTCTAGTAACATCAATGTACTGCAGGAGCAAGTTAAAAAGGTGAATTAATCAATGGCTGTATTATTAAGCTGCAAATTTATGTATAAAGGATAGTTTGAAAATAAAATAATACATAATAATAATAAATAATACATTGGTTTTCTGTTTGACAGTTCAAGAAATTAGAAGCGGACTGTGAAGAAATCAAGAAAACTATCCAAGCCCTTAATGAGGAAGGTAAGCAAATGACGCCATCTCTGAACGAACCAGATCGTCAGATCCTTGCCGACATGCTGTCATCGCTTTCAACGAAAATTTATGCGTTGTCACAAAGTAATTCAGACCGACTAAACCAACTTCAAAATGCAATCAAAGAATTACAACAAGCCTCAAATATTATTGCGGAAAGTCGTGCATACTTGAACAAAGTTAAGAAACGTGTGGATGAGCTCAACAAGCCGCTTGGTAATAACTGCGACGAGACACAAGAAGTTCTTGGGGCTTTGGAGGTAAACAGAAACGTGGACATTTTTTAAAATTAAATACACTAGCTATTTGTATTGCATTAATTGCATTGACGTGATCATTGAAAATACTTACGTAAATATTTTTTTATTTTACAGACCTTAATGGATGACCTCAAGTCCCACAGGAAGAATTTAGATTCAGATGAATACCAAGCTCTAAGATCACTTCCAGATTTCCGCGATGTTCTCAAGGATATGGACTCCACTATTTATGTTATTGAAGGTCTCATAACAAATCTGCGCCATCTAGTGCTGCTACAGCAACAATATGGAGCCATTGTAACTGAGATTCAGAATTTCTTGGTCAATTACCAAGATGTTGTTGGCGGAATTCAAAAATCAGGTGGATCCAGTGAAGATAATATAAAATTGTGTGATGATGTACTGGCTCGGATTCAGTATAACGAAGCTCAGTTAGCATCAGCAACCGACAAGGGTGACAGAATATCTGATGAAGGAACGATTGCTGATCGTAACTCTATCACCGAACAGCTTCAAAACTTGAAACAGGGTTTAAATGAGCTCAAGCGAATTGTTGAACTTAAACGATCGGAAGATGCGGAAGCTATAGCGGAATATCTTAAGCTAAGCCAAGAGCTGGATGAAATAATTGCCTGGCTCCATGATAACGAAGTCACAATTAAATCTAGACCTATTCTAGAAATACCCATTACATCGGTTGACAACGAAATCCGGAAGCACGCGGTAGGCGTTAATTGATACATGATAAAATAGCATAATTATTATTTATTTTATTACGATTGAATAACAAAGTGTTTACAATAAGATACATACCATAATTAGGCCTAATCAAAAACTAGATATTAATTTAAATGAATTACATTGATTCTACAGGTACTTGCTCAACAAGTCAACGAGCATTTGGGTAACATTGCCTCGATTGAAGAATCTCTCCCCACAGATGGCCTACCAGCCTCCTTAGCTGACAAGTTGAGTGAAGCTCGACTTCTCGCTAAAGTACTTCCGCAGGAACTTGCAGACAGGTTGAATTATTTGGAAAAGAACCGTAACTTGCGCCAACAGCATGAGAAATTGGTCCGAGCATTAGGTAAGTGGATGAAAGAGGCTCAAGACCACTTGAAGAAAACTGATGGGGGGATTAATTTCGAAAAAGCTGCTACAAATTTGTCTGAACATAAGGTAGGATGACTTTTTGTCTGTTTTCCGTTCATTTCTCATCGACTACACTTTATTTAAACATCCTAATTTTAAATGCAGGCCTACTTCAGTAATGAGAAAGCTATCTTAGCTCAAGTGAGTTCCGTGAAACAACTCGTTGACAGCATTTGGCCATGTGTTTCACCTCAGGATCAAGAGCTCATAAGCAAGGAACAGCAAGAACTGAATGATTTGATTCAAAATACATTTAATCTTTCCAAGAGTAAGATCGCAGGGTTGGAAAAAGCCGCAAACTTATGGAATGCTTACAGGGAGCTTTATGGTACCATTGAGAGTGCTATCACTAAAGCTGAGGAACCATTGGAGCCCGGAACTAATCTCGGAGCTCTCAAATATAACCTTGGGGCTGTACGAGACACAATCTCTACTTTGCAAGTACGTGCCTACGTGCCTTCCTGTTCAATACTAGATAAATATGTTGACTTGATCTTCACAGTAGCTCAATCAGATCTATGGCAACTTGCTTTCTTCCTGGTATATGCAATTTTCTTCGTTTTCAGGGTCGACAGAGTGAGTATGACAATTTGAAAGAAAGATCAGCAGCAATTAGAGAGCAGGCCGATGACAACTGCCAAGTGAAAACTGAGACACAAATGCAAGACCTCCAAAAAAGATGGAACGATGCGTTCAAATTACTGGATACAAGACGTGATGATCTGTCCAAATTGGTTTCTAACTGGGAGGTACAAACAAAATGAGTCATAATGTTTACATTTAGTATTTTTGGCAAATATTCAAGTATCGTACAACCCAAGTAATTATAAATATCCTAATGTGCGTACTGAATCCACATATAAACTTTTCATATTCTAGCGATGTGAACAACTATGGCAGAAATTTGAGTCCGGATTAGCCTCCATTGAGGATCACTTTTCTCAGATTGACCCAACTATTCGATCACATCAGCAACTTAATGAGACGCGTACTGCCCTCGAGTCCATCCTAAATGAATGTAATGATTTAGAGCCGGTGCACAAAGACCTACTTAAATCTGCTAGCCACATCATGGAACACTTGCGCACTGCCTCGGACATTTGTTACTCATCGTTAAATGGAAAGCTGAATCATTTATCGGACCAGTATAAAACGTAAGTTGAGATGTTGTTACTCTTGCTCCCTTAACCTCATCTTTCATTTTTTTTATCTCGTGCCGTTCGCATCTCAGACGCTGATAGAGATTCACTCTGTTTGTATTTGGTCGCAGTAAACAACATTGCTATTAGATCATTTGTATTTATAAATACAATGAGTACAACGTTTATGTTAATTGCATAGTTAGCAAGCATGGTGTACAAACGATTAACATATTTGCATTGTCATGCCTTTTACTATACATAGCAATCATATCCGTAGGTTTTCAGACACAAGGCGATAGTCGATTAGCTGTGTACACAATCCTAAAATAATTTTTTTAATCAGTAATAAGCGATATATTATAAGCTTCTGGAAATCAGTTTGTGTAGCTTGATTGGAAGTTTCCTCATTTTGGTTTTAAGCCGATGATTTGTGGATGGAATAAGAAATCGTTTTTTCCCTTATGCTCCGTGCTCTCCTCTCACACATCTTTCTATTTCTACTTGTATTTGTATGTACAGGTCAAAAAACTCTATTGTTTGCGATTTCATTATAGTACCATGTTTTTTGTATATATCTGCAATATTTACTTCGTGTTTAGCAACCGACGCAATTTTTCCGCTGTTAATTCTCTATAGCAGGGTGTTATCGTGTACCTATACAGAGTATAGGTTTTCGAAGGTTCGTGTACACTCACTATGATGTCCACATACAAGGTTTTGGCATGAGCCACACTCGCTTCAAATGAAACAAAACGACACTTGAGTAGCATTACACTGACTCTCTGGCATGCAGCTTTTGACATCATCACCTAAAAGAATAAGCCATAATTTATCTCTCATACACTTCAACGTTCTTGACAACGAAGAAAGTATATATATTCTATAAGTACAAGTGTTTACTACTACAGCTACTCCAGTACCTTACTGACACGTTTTAAACGTTCTAAAATTCCTTGTTCTTTTCATGGATAATTCATTACCCTTTATCTGATATGCTCTTACTACACCCCAAAAAGATGGACAGTGTACAAAAGATGAAAATTAGCATGCTCGTAGGTCGCAGTTAACTATATGCAATGATGGAATACACCACATTGAGTTACATACTTGCACTTGTATTGTGCTATATGTATGTAAGTAATCACAAAAATTAAACAAGTTTTGAAAATGAAAAAATACGTGACGTTACGGCATGAAACGGCAAAAAGGTGCAGTTTAACTGACAATTGGGAATGTCTGGGGATATTTCCTCTCACAAATGATACTTACTACTCTCTCATTAGATATTTTGGTATTGAATTTGGCTCCTGAGGAGGCACATGCACGTACATACAAACGTATGAACACTATGAGCAGTTGCTGTGCATACAGTTCAAACCAATATTTAACACCATTTAAACAACCTTGCTCGAAATTAACCTTTCGCCTTTCATATTATTAGACCATACCCTGATATTTTGCTTCAATATCCACATATACGCACAAGTTGTGTTTTAATACTGCAACTTCTTATTGATTGAGAGCTCAAAAACAACCAGAATTGGGGAAATGCAGCAAAACGACATTTCACCTTGACTTCTTGGGTGTCTTCCTAGCACGTACATCCTTTCATGAGTGTTGATGTATGAATTTACAGATGCGATGTACTTATTTATAATCAATATGTATGCATGGTAAAGTTAAAAAGGCAATTACATGGTTGAGCAAAGTATTCATATGCCATAGTGTATCATCGTTTGAATGATGTAATGCAAGTCAGTGAGGCTCGTTGCCTCGCTGCTCGTACACTTATAGGTATGTATGCAAATTCAACTTTTCTTTGCTGTAAGAATGTTAGGATTGCATGTTAATTGATAATATTTACTCTCTACGTAATTGTCTTGTTACCTCTTGTAACTTCACTCGTGCTTCCAATTTAGTATCATTAAAAATTTTATTGAGGCTATGACATTAACCTTGATATTCATATGCATCCAAACAAGCATTTTTCCTTTACAGCAGCACAAATTAATGTTAAACGCATTTAACTTATTTTCGATAGTAATAATAAGTATATTGTGATCTTCAAGTTTGGAAGCTCTTTTTCCCGTTCTAATTAAATTCATGAATTTTTGTAGTAAATTACTGTGAAGGAAAGGTAAAAAGCTTACTCGGTTGACGTTTTGAAGGCGGGAGTAAAGAATTAAATTATATGAGGCTACGTCAAAAATAATTATTATAAGTGATAATTTTCGATGCCTATAATTATGCTAATAATAATATTAAATATAGAATATCAAGGCGAATTAAAATAAAGTAATCGCGTTGCAGTCATGTGTCAGATGTAATTACTCACCTCACTTTTGAACTTATGAATGCTATATCGTGAGCGGTGTTTGTTTTCCATGCAGCATCGTGGATTTGATACTGGAGAAATTAAAATGGCTCAATGGTCAGGACACATACTTGACGGAGATCGATAGAAAGATTGAAGATTACCAGAAAATGCTGAATCAATTAAAGTCAGAACTGAGTCTCGTCTGCCCCTACGATCCCAATCAAGATAGCGTAAGCGGGCAACTGAAGGTATACATATAACTTATTTTGATATTTTGAATGACACTTTTAACACTACCAATATATCACCTTCTGACATTATTACTTCATCATCTGGAAATAAAAATTGAACGACCTCAAGGTCATGGTGAATACGACGAAGAGCTTGGACTTTCCATATGTACTTAAGCATGATTGGCATTGGAAGATTAGTATATGTATGTTCAATGAGTTTTTTGTTTCTATTATCCCACAAACAGAGTGTTGATGACCAAATTCAAGACGCGAAGAAATCTATACAAGAATTTAATACAGGACTGAAGGATAGATTCACGACCTTGAAGCAAATTTTACCTACCAATGTAACTGAACATGTAAGAGTTTAAATTACAATTATCGCTTGCAATTTATTTTAGAGTAAGTTAGCTATATATAATACAATGTAAGTATACTTATAGACTTTTTCCGCAATCAGCAAAAGTTTGCAAGCGGAAGTATTTTTCTGGTCTGCTAATTTTTACAAGGCGCAAAATTGCCCCATATTTTGCATTTCTTCTCTTATAAACTACAATATGTACCTATTCCTTTTTTAAGATTTCTGGACTAGAAATCCAGTTGGAAGAGCTATCATCCAGCCTAAATGATAAGATGAAGGAGTTCAATAGATTAAAGGCTGTGCGAGCTGACTTCCAGAAAAATACTCAAGACATTAAAAATTGGATCCAAACGACGGAGAAGAGTCTTATTGACAATGAGAACATGGAGCCGAGTGCACTAAAACAGAACATTCAGGTAACTATACATTACATTTAACTGGCATGTTATTGAGAGTAATTGTTTGCATATATAACTAAGCCGCCTGCGATTAGGTGTAGGCTTTCAAGCATCGCAAGTTAATCAAGTAATTTCAAATCTCATCTCATTCAGTCAGAAGCGCTGTTAATGAAAGTAAGTGATGTACTTGTAAACATGGCACATACCTTTATAATACTCCAAACCTTTCAAACATACACACTTATCCATTGCAAATAGTATATAGTTTAGAAGTATAGGAATCTTCACTGAAGGTTCTTTCCTGCACAGCGAACGGAGGCTCTTGTTGAGTGACAACAGCATAAAGTATGAAGTGGATTGCCTACAAGTTTTATTACCACTTTCAATTCAAAATGACATCAGCTCACCCGGAATTTTCTATGTATATAAATTCAAAATTACCTTTTAACCACAGCTGCACGTATTAATTATTTATTGCTACGACCTCATAATTAACTCCACTCAAGAGTAATACAAAGTTCTGCGGTGCTGGGTTTCATATACCTCAGTACATATGTATGTATATCTATTTGTAGATATAGTAATTGAACAACCCAGCTAAGAACTTCGAATAGTCAATCTAAATCGATGTTAAATTTGCAATTACACAATTATGAGAGTAAACAATATATGTGTAGACCCTGATGACGGAGCTACCTAAAATCCAAGACCAAATGGAGATACTCGAGAAGCTCGGCAAGACAATCACGGACACGACGCCAAATGACCCAGAAAAACAAGATGTTCAGAATGAAATTGACAATCTCCACCAGCAAATAAATGACATTAGGAAAGTAATTGAGGAACGAAATTATAAGGTGAGGATGATTTAAAACTTATCATTTATTTAAACTAGGCGTGAACTAATCAACATGTTATGCAATATGTACTAATAATGCAAATATTCACTTTTGACTTTATTGGACGACGACGGTATCTGTATATAATAACAAAGAATTTCATTATCTCCTGTTCACAATACATGCATATACATGTTTAAGTAAAAAATAATATTGTTTTTACGTGCACCGTACGTGTATACATATTTTAGATTAAAATAGCATCATTTGCACACCACACATACATATACTTTAACGTAAAACAACAAGTCTGTTATATACTAACGTTTATGTTTGTTTCTGTAAATAGACTGACTACAAAGTTTAGAATTTTTTTTATTAAATTAACATAACCATGTGAAAGACATTAAATATACGAAAAAAAAAATATTTCGAATACGTAGATCGGAGAATCCTTAGACTCATGGCAGAAATTCCTCCAATTGTACGCACAAGTAATGGCTTGGGGTAATGAGAAAAAGATGTTCCTGCAGGAGCCCCTCCAACTGGCCAGTTTAGCGGAGTCCCGCTTGAAACTCAACAACTACACTGTAAGTCCAAATAGAGTCGGATATTGATGAATGCACATATAGTTCATATGTTATGAATGCTATTTTCGCTATACTTGAAGCATGTTAGAATCATGAAGAAGCTATGAAATTCGTTGTTTTAGTAATAATAAATGACAATGTAAACATTAAAATTCACAGATGGCAGTGAAAAGCTTGAAGCACGTAGGTAAACAGTTGAGCGAAATGGGTCGTGAACTAGATCGAATCGCCGAGATCTCAAATGTGGGTCCACTCCATGGGAAACTAGATGAGGCGGAACAGATGAAGGTCGCCGTGGAGACCGAACTGTTGGAAAGGGTAATAATTTTCATTTATTGTTCTAGTAGTGGCAGGTATATGAACATCTCATATCCAGAGCATGACAATATGTGCACTTGTTTAAATTAAAATAAGAACAAGCGCCTTCCTTTATGATGATTTCGATGAAAGGAATTGCAAGTCCGCAAGCCGTCTGATGATTCTGTTATTATAACTAACTATACATGTTCCCCCGCCTTTGCAACTTTTTTTTTAATGGAAAAGTCTGCAGTAACAAGATAAAAGTTATCCCGATCATAAAATAAAATAGGGCGTCAAATAATTTTGCACACTCTTTCATCCGAAATCCTCAAATAACTAAAGCATGACTTTCTTATTACAAAAGCCCCCATTCTATTAAACATATCAAGACAACAGTCAGAGAATAAGACAACAAGCTCTAAATCAGACGCCACACGGCTTCAACCATTTAATGTATCACAAGGAAAAATCCAGACAGCAATTTAATGCTTGCATATGTCCAAGCTTATTTTCCATGTACCCACTATATACTTATACAAGATGGTTTCTAATTGTATGTCATTCTTTTTTCATTTATTTCATGTGATAATAAACAGCACGCACTGCTTCAAGAAATGACTGAGGAATGGGAACAATGTGAAAAGAAATTCTATGAGGTCAAAATCTGGCTAGAGAAAACTAAACAGACACTTCATCAACCCTATGGTAAGAAGAAGCCTCTACGTGATCAGTTAGCTGCTAGGGAGATGTTACTAGCGGATGTCGCTGTACAGAAAACAAAGATCGGGCTTTCGGAGGAGAAGCTGCAGGTGAGTTCATCGCTTAATGTAGCATTGGTCAAAATAAAAGTATTTGTATGATGTGGTCATCAGGAGTATTTGTGCGTACCATACTACTTATATTTATCAATATTTTGATTTGTAAATTCTGATTTGTCAAGTTGAAGCAGATGATGATAAAATGACATTGATAAATAACAAAGATACATGTGCCGAAATAATCGTACTATACAAACTATGTACAAATAAATTTGCGGAAATGGGTTATATCAGTCCCAGGCTATCTGTACGTCCATTAATACATCCAATGACGTAACTTAGCTGTAAAATATGGGTGATTAAAATTGGATCAGACTTTAATCTCAAGATATGGTTTGCTGTAGGTACATTTCAAAGCTGGCATTGGCGGTGACCCAAATATAGCCGAGGAAGAAGCTGAACTACAAAGGCAGCTGGACTCCATTGGAAATGAAATAAAAGATCAGTGCAGTGCACTAGAATCCGCTGTCGCGCAGATAGATAAACTACAAGAGGTTAGCCCTTTTTTTAACAAACTACTCAAAAACTTGTGTAGAGAGAAACGTAGTAATAAAGTATTTGTGCATGAGTAACAACCGGCTTAGTACTTGTACGCCTCATATATAAAACAATACATTGTGTTATGATGGAATATTAAATACCAAGTGCATTTTATGCTGTTTACTATTGCCTCCACTATATACCCAGTAAACCACGAAAGTTGGGCCTTTGAGGGCCCAGTGCCGAGTTTAACGGCTGGATCATGGCACCGATCTATTCCGGCAAACCATGAAACTCCCAAGAAACTATGACGTCATAAGTGCTGGGTGAATAGTCGGAAAATACTGGCATTGTTGGCAAACTCAATGTTGGGGAATTTAGCGAAAACCATGCATGGCCCGTTGATGGCTTATCGCTGGCTTAGCTTAATAATGGCAAACCTCGGGCTTGCCAAAATGAAGCCGTGAAGTTACATGCAGCCGAGTTAATTCCTTTGCTGGGCCGTCATCGGCAGAACATACGTTCACCCATGCTTTTCATGCATTATCATTATCATACAGCGTGCATGTGGTAGCCATTTTGTAAAAAGGGAAGAAGTGTAAAGTGTTCAAGTGTTTTAACAACAATTAAAAGTGTCGTGCATCACATACTTTTTACTTAAATAAATTATTTTTACACAGTGATTGAACTTTAGTGTTCTGGGTGTGGTAAGTCAGTATATAATTTTAAATTAGGTCAGGTTAGGTCATATTAGGTTAGGTAGGGTTATACTGACTTACTGTACTGAG
>JAQGAK010000477.1:0-74966 GCA_034696945.1 Lipothrix lubbocki | reverse complement strand
GATCACCCTTTCTTTTCGTTATGGCAACGATAATATGCTATGATAGTTCGTAAAATAAACGTACAAGTTTGGGTATTCGACGGTTGAATACAAGTGAAAAAATGGTAATATGCTACTAGGGTTAATAGACGTGCAAGTAGTATCTGTTTAAATATACGAATAATGCAAAATTATATGCCTAATACAAAGGGAGGATTCCTGCACTAAGCTCCTGTCGCGTACAGGAGGTGTAATAAATAATAAAGCTTACAATTAGTTTTTTCAACAAGGATCAACTTACTTGTACACAAAAATACTCTCAAAAAACATCATATGACGCCAGGGCAGCATATACTTTGATGATTGCATTTTAAGTAAGGGAACAATAAATAGATATGAATGAGAAAGAGCTCACGTTCACATGGAATTAGCAACAGGGAGTATGATGTAAGTTTTACACTTCATGGGTTTTGGGTTATGCCTGTATAAAACTTTGATTTTTAGGGGTTTCTGTGGTGCACGAAAATGATTAATGACACCTGTGAAAGATTGAAGATTTTATTTTTGTAGAAGGAATATTTTCATACATGAAGTTTTACAAATTATTTTGCATTTATTCGTAAAGAAGAATGGTTTCGTATATACGTACATAAAGATATAAATAATTATTATATCTGTTTTAAGATTTGTTTTAGTATGTATGTGTATGAATATTATTTCTCTGTAATATGAAAGGAGAGTAATTCGTGCCTTTTCCCTCCCAGGATTTATTATGATGGAATTATGATAAAAATAATATGCATGTATTCATATACATATATAACATCAGGCTGAACTTAAATACTTTTTGTGATTAAAGGTGAGAGCTCCGTTGTGGTGTGCAGACTGTTGGAAGATCTTTTTCAAGACCCCATACTGCACTCAAAAGGAAAACAAAAATCGTGCTGTGTGCATTTCTTGTGCAAATTGAAACGCACCTGGGCACTTAACCTTCTTTACCATTCTTTCGGATTGTATTGTCATCTGGATGTTTATGATTCCTTCTAGGAAAAACATTATGATTTTTGCACCCAAGTTCCGCATTGAAAGTCATTTAGTTTATGTATGTATGTATAATTGGAAGAAGGAAATTATCGTGCCAATTTATAAAAAAAATAAACACAGATCATAAACAATATTTCGACCGCCCATATGTATGACACTTCACATTCAACATCTGTATATATGAGTACTTAAGCATGGAAAATAACCCACTGTTCTTTCAACTTATACAACCGAGGGATTTAGCAGCGGGGGTATTGAGAGACTAACAGAGCAAATTCGTGGAATATGGCTATAGGATAGTACAGTACTTACATGCATTACATTATCTAACATAAATATCTAAATCCTATGCGATTTTTTGTGCAATTCATCATAACCAAACTGTCATATTTTGTTGCTTTGTAGTGCGAATAGTTCACACGGTAAGGACGTTGGATTATGCGATGCTGGTAAAATAAATCATAAATCACTTATTTTAAGTGTCTGTAATATGTGAACCGTTTAACAAATCACATCTCTAACATTTCGTACATATAAAGTTATAGTTGTTAAAGTTTGCAGTAGGATGTAAATATGACATGCGGTTGTTGATGTATACTGCAAAATGTTTCTTCATCAGAGTTTATGTAGTTAAATTGCTTAGGACAAAAATTGTGAGCCGCATCGGAGATGTTGTTGAGTCTTGAAACAAGATAAGAAACTCCCTTGTTTTTAATTAGTAGCTTGTATACTTATACTTACCTATATGCGCACAAGGAATGAAGTCATATTTCACACCTACTTAATCTTTGGCACGCTGTTTTTGTACACTTAGCACTGAAATGAGCACGGTAATGATACTTCAATATTATATTTGCTTCATTCATGTACATACGTTGGCGCCCATGTATGTAGCGAGATGGATTATGAAAAGTTGTGAAGGTAATGGTTATGCAAACAGTTTCACGTTCTGTACAAGGAACCAGTATATAGTATAATAAAAGAATATGAACGGGCATACAATGAAATTAATGTGAAATCAGGTAAGTATGAAAAAGATAGTTGTTTTAATTCGAACAATAGTTTTGGCACACTACAAACAAACACACTGAGTATGTATAAGTACGCACTGAAAGTACGCTATTTACATCAGTTTTTTGCTCAATAATTTCACATATTTTATAAATACTTTCGTTGAAACGTTTCATATTCAAAAAAACATAAGTATAGCTGAACTAAGGTAACAAGTGGTACA
The DNA here is from genome assembly GCA_034696945.1 of Lipothrix lubbocki. Lineage (NCBI taxonomy): Eukaryota > Metazoa > Arthropoda > Collembola > Symphypleona > Sminthuridae > Lipothrix > Lipothrix lubbocki. The sequence goes on along the minus strand of JAQGAK010000477.1, from coordinate 72,709 downwards.
TGAATATACAAGTATCATGTATATCATGTACTAAAACATCACGTCGATTAGCAAAACCAAAAATTCGTTTAAAAGATACTACAATTAATTTTTGGATTTCTTGAGATGGTCTCTATCGCAATGGAATTGAAACAACAATTTTTAATTTTTTAAATGTAAAAACGTTACAAAATCATCTACTACTATATGACAATATAAATGCCAAGAGAGACTTTCTGAGCTCATTCTGAGTTTTACATGGCAAACAGTTTACAAAAACATGGTCGGTAAATATATTGATACAAAAAAGTTAACAAGTTTGTACATCAGTAACAATAATAACATTTGCTTAAATGTACATTACAGGCAGTCGAGAAGGAGTTTCAATACAGTCAAATAAAATTGTTAATCATATATTTTGTTTATAAAAAAATTAAGGGATTATTTGAGTCAAACATACTCTTCGCTTGGTCGTGGTGTGGGATATCTACTGCTTCTAGCCGCAGACCCTAAATTATTAATACTACTAGAGGTAGGGACACTGGGCATTGCACCGTTTGAGCCGTCGGGTAACTCGGCAATATCGTTAAATACACCAACTAAATTTTCAAAGTTTGGACCCCAATTGAGAAGGTAGTCCCATCCCATAGAAGATGGGCCACCATTTGGGTTAGGCGTCTTACTGTAGTTTATGTAAGCTAAATCATCGTCCGAAGCAACTAGCGTCGAAAGCGATCCTCTGAACGAATCTTCAGCTTCTTCATTTTCTTCAGCCAACTTAGAAAATATCATGTGTGCTGGTCGGAAGTCTCTCTTCTCATTATCATACTCGAATTCGTAGCAGGTGAAGGAGTCATTACCAGATTCATCATCATCACTAGAAGTATCTCTAGATCGCTGCATCATTTCAGCATTAGCTTCGAGCAGATCAGAAAGTTTGTTTTTTCGTCTATCATCACTCTCTGAGCTTGACACTGCATCAAGGGTACTCACCAAACTAGAATTATTTTTATGTCTGGAATTGTTAAGGCGTTCTATTTCTTCCGCTGTTAGCCCTATCGTTATATTGCTGCCTGTGTCACCGGCACATTTTTTCCGCTTCTTCTTAGTACCTTGTGATGAAGCGTTGACTATACTACTTCTGGATGAACTATGACTGATATTCAGACTTCTTTCACTTTGACTCATGGCATCTTTTTGGGTTGTGGCTAGGAGAGCACTCTGCAGAGGTTTACCGCTTATGTCTTGTAGAGTCAAAATCCTGGGAGTGGTTTGCTGAGATAATTCACTACTCGGACTTAATCTAGCTAATGGCGTACTCTTTAGGACATTGGAAATGGGACTTTGTCGAATTCCAGGACTTTGTCGACTACCTGGAAAATGGTGGTTATGTCGAAATGGCGAAGATTTATTATTCCTCCCCCCTAAATTGTCTCGAAATCCTTTGTAGTGGTATACAATATCAATATCAGAAGGGGCGATAGAGCTGGCATTTTCTAAGTCGTAATGCTCTGGCATCTCTGAAAGCTCTGGATCCAAGGATATTCCATTACTACCATTCAAAAGGCTACTGTTACTTGGAGGACTGTTGCCAGCTTGGTTGTGGCTTGGTGTCGATGTAGCACGTTCTATAATATCCGGCTTCTGATAGCCGCCATTAGGATCGCCTATCTTCTTCGAATTCCTCACCAAGTTACGAATGGCTTCAGCTTCTCCGTCTAGCACATGGTTCCTAACCACATCGCTAGCAGCCTGTTGAGCTGGTGACTGCTTTGTTGATGGTGTTAATGGTGGTAAAGGACTTTTCTCCCTCTTACGAAGGCGGAAGACAACGAAACTCACCAAGATAGCTACTAGTAAGATCACAAAAAACACTATAACTAATGTCACTCCTATACTCAAGGGATCAGGAGCGGTGGCAGCACCGGCTATGGCATTACTGCACCCCCTGCTAATTTTTCCATAGTGAATAATTTCATCAAACGCTCCTCCAGAACCGTTCAAAGGTTGAAGCTCATCATTTATAGTGAAATTGGCTAAGCATCCCGAGAAGCCTAAAAAGAATAATAGTATTCCATAAATACCTTCTGCTATCAAAACGCACTTGTCCATATTGCCAACACATATTATGTTTCCTTACCAGTATATATTTTGTTTGGTTGGAGACTTTCATCCTTGATTCCCCCAATCAACAGTGTTGTCAAATAAGGGTCTAAGAAATCATGACCAGAAGCTGCATCCAGTTCCTCCCCACGCCTTTCACCGTCCACGTAGACTTGGATAGTTTGTTGTTTTATTGTTAATTTTACAGAATGCCAGAGACCATCTACAAGCATAATGTCGGTGACGCTCATGTTAATAGGATAGTTGGAGCCAACCTTGGAACTGAATTTTAGATCTCCGTTTTCAAGCTACAATGAGATTTAAACATGTTTTAAGTATTGGTAATTTTGTAGGTACATTTACCATACATTATATGTATCTATGTATATATTTTTGGCTACGTATCACAGAAATACAGCTTACCTCAACCATAGTAAAATCTTTATCACTTGCAGCGTAGAAAAGAACTGCTTCATTATGAACCGTGCGAAAACTGAATGAGATTGACTTTGAGGAGACCTCACGTTTCTGTCTCTTGACAATCTGTTCATCAATATCCGAACTGTGTAAGAGCTGACTGCGACGATATTTTTCCCCAACCTTGTACTCCACAAAGGAGCCCACGCTGAAAGTGTATGGCAAGAAGGAATCTTCACAATTTGGTGCCTTGATATTATTCGAACATTTGCAAGTATAAGAATCCCACAAGTCAATACAAGTTCCACTCGAGCCACACTTGTGTTGTGAAGCCTCACAAACATCATGAACTCGTTGGCAGGTGTCATGAATTCCTCGCGACTCAAGTGAGGAAGAGAGATTCAGTTGTCTTCCATTTACTACTACACTATGGATACATCCGATGAAATCATCTGTATGGATCTGTTCTGGTCTTTGTAAGATGGGATCCACGTGGGGAAGACCTCCGAGGAGTAGAGGATTGCCATTGAAATTAAGAGTTCTGAAATAAGAAAAGCATTTTTATTAACCTGTTTCCATTATCACCATCAAATGGTAAAACATGTTAAGAATTAATAATTGATTCCCATACCCTGTGGGGCCGACGTCGTCAGAATAACACGACGCGTCTCCTGGGCTGCAGTCCTGCATGCAAACTTCACCACTATCCTTGCAGTCAGAAACACTCAAAGAAATTACACGGCTATTTCTAGTTGCAATTATTCTGTGCCAGCTTCCATCGGCCACAAACTTATTGACCCTGATTACTGCGATTGCTGTACGAGATCCACCATAAGATAGAGTCGGAATCCCGTTGACGAGCTCAATTGCGACAAAGTCAGATCTTCCTCCAGTTTGCCCACCATAATTATACACTAGCAATGCATTTCTTTTATTGGTAGAGAAGATTATGGAGATGTCATTGGTATTGGGATCTAACTGAGGGAACGACATGTAAGAACCGAACGAGAATCCAAAAGCTGATTTTTCACAATGTCGACCGTAGTAGTGAGTTGGACATTTACATTTCGGATATGTCGAAGGAGATCCAAGGTTGTTGACACATTCACCTCCATTGAGGCAAGGATTTGGTCTACAAGCGTCAGTTGCTGTTTGACACTGATTACCGAAAAATCCCGGACGACAAAGGCAGAAATATGAACCAGTTTGAGAGTTTTCTTGACAGGAGCCACCATTCTTGCAGGGGTTTGATTGGCAAGCACTACTTTTCTCCAGTTCACAACGCTTTCCATGTAAATGCGGCGGACAGGTGCATTGGAAATCAAAACCTTGTTTTGCACAGATAGAATTTGGTCCAAGACAAGGATTTGGTTGACACGGCTCCCTCCTCAGGTGGCATTTAGAACCTGTAATTTATGAAAGTATTTTATAAGCCCTAAGTTAGATAAACAACGCCCCGCTATTAATAATATGCATTAACATTTACTCTACGCCCACACTATAAATTATTGTGAAAGAAAATAAAGAATATGAAGTTACCTGTGAATCCTGAAGGACATTTGCAAAAGAAGTCCATCTGGATTGTTGGCGACGTCAGTACAAGGAGCGGGCTATCATTGATACGCATGTTTCCGTATGCTCGAAGAGTCTGAGAGCAAGAAGCTCCATTCTGGCATATGTTTTGTGTAGAGCATGGTGAGTAATTGAGAATGACCTGGGAGTCAAGAAGGCTTTCCAAGTGTCCTTGATGAATTAGTAGTGTGTTGGTAATATCTTCGCGTTTTTCAAAAATAGATCCTGAACCGGAGGCGAGAACCATGTCAGTTCCATTTCCAGTCTCCATAATACTGTAGATGTGAGGATCATAGCGGAATATTTGGCGGAAGAAGGACATTAATTTCGAATACGATGTTTCTAATATTTTTCGAGGAGTAATACCAAGTACTCGTATAATCACTGAATTGTCTAGTGTTTTATTGTCAAAAGATAAGAACTCAATTAGCATCGTTGATGTAACTTCAGCATGACGGCTGTCATCAGCCAGAATCTTCAAGGATTGTTTCTTGTACGTGGGCCACTTATTTACGTATAAGTCACAATGGAGTGGTATTTTGAAAACACCTTCATTCTTCTCTAACCGACAAGTGTACTGTCCAGTCGTATCGGGGTCTAAAGGTACTACAGATGCCACCTTATCTCTAGGCAGTGAGTCTTTAAATGTATACAGAATCAGCTGGCCGTTTCTCGGCATGGAAGGGCTATCATTCTTGTCCGTGACAACTATTCTAACATCTTGTCGAGACTTCATTGGTGGTGTTCCACTGTCATAAATCTCCACAGTGATTTTTAATTCTGAAGTTGCCTCCCTGTCGAAGGGAACTAGACTGGTAACCACACCAGATTTTTGATCGACCTTGAACTTTGAAGCATCTGGTCCTCCGACAAGCATGTATGTAAAAGGCTCAGCATTTGGACTTAAATCCGGATCTATTGCTCTGAGTGTCATGACTCTGGTGTTTGGTGGTTCATTTTCAAAGATAGAGCCCTCTCTGGATGCCATGTTTAGCGTCGGACCATTGTCATTTATATCTAATAGGTTTATTTTAACCATAGTTGTCCCGGTCTGTGGGGGCAATCCCATATCTATTGCCCCGACGATGACTTCGTAGCTGGACACGGTTTCGCGATCTAACGTAGTTGCTGTTAACATAACACCGCTGATAGGATCAATCTTAAAGGTCTTGTTTATATTTCCACCGATAATTTCATATGAGAATCTGTTTAATGGCGGTCGGACATCAACATCCGAAGCTTTCACTACAGTAACACGGGAGCCTACAGGTGCGCCCTCACTCAAACTAGTCTGATAGACGTCCTTCTCGAAAACTGGCGGGTCGTTGCCATCTTGAACTAAAATTATTACTTGTGCTTCATCAGTATCGTTACCGCGAATGGATCCATCGTTCTTTGCAAGAACAGTTAAAACTACTCTCGATTGGGACTCACGGTCTAGTCTTCTAGACACTGATATCCTTCCAGTGGTTGGATTGATTGAGAAGCCACGATCATTGCTCGAGCCGACAAACAGATAATACACATCTCCATCTTCTCCGACATCTTCATCCGTTGCTTGAACATTTCCGACATGGAATCCAATAGGAGCTGACTCAGATACAGTGAACTGAAATACAGCCTGTACGAACTTGGGATAGTATTCATTCACTCCATCTATCATAACTTTAACTTGAGTTGTGCCAAAGAGATTCGAATCCGGATTAGATGCCAATATTTCCAATATATACTCTTTCCGTTCTTCGTAATTGAACATTTTACTGGATCTTATTAAACCTCTGGTGGGTTCGATTGTGAATGAGTTCTTACCAGATCCTCCAACAATGGAATAGCGAATGATAGCGTTTTTAGGCGAATCTTTATCATCTGCTCTGAGTCGGATAACATCCGTGTTTACTGGAGAGTTTTCTTTCAGGTGAGCAATGTACACTGATGTGTTGAACGTTGGTGGATTATCATTAATATCTGTCAGTATTACAGTGAGCTTAGCCCCGCTGGATTTAGGGTGATATCCGTAATCGACAGCAGAGATATTTAAGTGATATTCCTTCTTGGTGTCATAATCCAAATCCTTATTGATGCTCACTGCTCCACTCATTGCGTCAATTGCGAATTTATTCTGTTCATTTCCACTTGTGATATTGTACATTATTTGACCGTTAGGACCTGCATCTTGATCGGTCGCAGTTACTGTCACAATTACACTTCCCAAAGCCTCATTTTCTGGAACAATGACTCTATAGCTGAGCGCGCTAAATATTGGGGTATGCTTATTTTCACCGGCGACTACAAGTACAACGTCCACATCGTCGGAAAGGGGAGGAATACCTTTGTCAACTACTCGTAGTTGCATAACGAAACTTTGAAGTCTTCTGCCAATTAAGCTCTCCGACACAGTAATCCATCCTGTTTCCTTCTCAATGTTAAATAATTCACTTCCGTTACCACCAATTTTCAAGTACTCAAGCTCAGCATTAATGCCAAACTCATCGGGATCTTTTGCATTAACTTTGATCACCCTTTGACCTACTAAAGAATCTTCCAGAATAGGAGTAAAATACGTTTTACGCTCAAACACTGGAGACTTGTTATTTCCGTCAACCACATTGATAGTAATGGCACATTCAGAGGACATGGGTGGCTTTCCACTATCAGTTGCTGTTACAACAAGGTTATACTCATTTTCAGGTGAGAGTCGCTTTGAGTTAGGTTTGTACTTAAGAGGCTTCTTGGAGAAAATTTCCCCACTGACGGGATCAACGGAAAAGTAATCGGAGGGTTGTTTGAGTCCGTAGGAAACAAGAGCGTTAGGACCGCGTTTATCACGATCAGATGCTGTCACTTGCCCAACAAATACTACAGGGTGATCTCCTTCAGGAATATTAAAGTTGTAATAACTGTACTCATAAGTTGGAGCATTATCGTTGATATCTTGAATTGTAACTGTTACGAGAGTTTCCGCCCGCCAAGAGCCATCAACAGCTGCAACTTTCAACAAGTACTCATCCTGAGTTTCGCGATCTAACAGTCCACTAACCGTCACGTTACCACTCATCGGATCAATCTCGAACTTGCTGTATGTATTTTCCGTAAAACTGTACGTGCAGTTGGCATTTACTCCCACATCTTTATCAACACTAGTCACCTGAATCACAAATGTACCGATGGGAACATTTTCCGTCACGTTGACACTGAATAAACGAGTGAAACGAGGTGGATTATCGTTTTTATCTTCCACATTAATGACCACCGTGGCTGTTCCTGTGTGAGCTGGGATACCTGAATCTTCCGCTTCAACGGTTAAAGTATACTGAGCTGTTTCTTCTCTATCCAATTTGGTTTTGGTAAAAATCTCTCCAGACTCTGGTTGAATCCCGAATACTCTACCATACAATTTGGAGCTTTCACTGCTCAAATGATATTTTACTTTTCCATTAATTCCACTATCGATGTCATTGGCATGTAAAGTGGTAATCAGCCTAAGCCCAGGTTCTTCTTCTGGCACGCTCAAGTTGTACACATTGTGCTCAAATACAGGGCTATTATCGTTAAAGTCTGTCACATTTACACGTAAAGCTACAGCACTTCGGAAATTCGGCTCTGCTTTTGTACTCATTTCGATCCAAAGTTCATAATCCTGAGCAGTCTCAAAGTCTAAACCGGAGGGTGAGATGGTTAAAAGTCCTGACTCTTTATCGATATGGAAGGCATTTCCCACATTGCCCCCACCAATATAAAACTGAAAACTGTCTGTGCTCGTGGCTGAACTAGAACCTTCAATTGTTGTGACAACTGCATTGCTCGCATTTTCAGGGAAAGTAAACATTCTTTCACCGGCTTTGATGGTCGGGAATTTCTGAGAATCCACCAAACTAACTTGAACACGGCAAGCTGAAGATAAGGGCTTCGTTGGGGAAGAGTCAGTAGCATGTATTTCCAATTGAAACTGCCCCGGTCCACTAACTTTAAGATTTTTTAAAGATTTTATCACACCGGTTTTCTCGTTGATCTGAAACTTGTCTGCATCATCACCATCCAAGTAGTACCGGATTCTGCTGTTGAGACCAGTATCAATATCAGTTGCTGAGACGCCAAGGACGTAACCACCTCCAGCTATATTATCCGGAATGCTAACTGTATAACGAGATTTCTCAAACTTCGGAGCATTATCATTCAAATCGAAAATACGAATTGTAACATTGGCGTAGGAACTTCGTTGGAGGACAGGACTTGAGTCAGATGCTTCAACTGTCAAATGATAAATTTCTTGAACTTCACGATCTAGCCACTCTTTCGTTACGATTTCCCCCGTATCTCCTTTAATAGCAAATGGTGTCTTGTGCGTTTCATGTATCTGATATCTGTTTTGAAGGAACGGAAAAAAATCATGTAAGAAAATTTATGTTATGACGGCTTCATTTCAAATAGATTTCTTTTTTGTCATGAATATCCCGTAAACACGGTAATGATACACCAAACAAATGTCTTTTAAATTTCTTTGACTGACACATAATTAAAAGAATGCGCTTCACAACTTCTCAAAGAAGTTGTGAAGTTGTGTTTCTCCATGCAAGTTTTCCAAGGTACGGCAATTACGACTTCCTGCACGCTAACTAGAATTTCAGTGGTCTTAATTGTATATACCTATATATAGGCACTTATGCGTAGAGAACATCTTTTTACATGTGTAGTCACTTTCTGTTATAGAAATTAACGGAATAGCAGGTTTCAATCAATTGCCAGCGTTAAAATGTCAAGTATCATTCATTATATTATATATCATTTCAATCATTCCTCCACCTACTGTTGTTTAAATACTAGATACAAGTGCGTATCCTGAAATACTTAATTTGTTGCCACGCTATAAAACCATACGATAACTTACAATTATGTACTTGAGAAATGAGGTCGAAAAATCATTGAAAAATTTCAATATACCTGATAAGAGCATTGAGGCCTTCATCCAAGTCCGTTGCAACCACACGGCCTACGGTTGTACCCAGTGGAATGTTCTCCTCTACGGTGAATTCATAGCGATCGTGCTCCATTATAGGGTTGTTATCATTGATATCTTGGACGATGACACGAACCATCCCCGTACCGGTAAGCCGCGGAGTGCCTTTAGGAAAAAATGTATTTACTAAAGTGGCTACATCGAATAAATCTAAGCAACACCTCTTTTGTATCATGGTTGGAGTCAAGCTCGGAAAGTCGTTTATATGACTGAGATTGCATAAGGCAGGATTCCAATTGAGTGTACACATTGAGAAACGTGGGGTGCCAAAGAAAACTAAAGCTTCTAGCACGTTTTCAGCACAGAATTGTAATATTCAAACTCTGCCCACAGCCTCTACATTTAAACTCTTTCGATGGTTGAGATACGATCATTTGTGTGTATCCAATAATAATAATAAAAACCAAACTTTTTTTTTGTCGCTGAAAACGAGATGAAGCAAAATAATCTTGCAGTACCAGAACATAAATCAGATGGACGACGGTAAGGCTTATATAGAGCCGGGATAACCATGAATTTTGTTTTCATAGATCATTCTCATCTGGATAGAGAAAATAACTCCTAGGTTTTGCCACAATATTGTAATAATAAGAGCAGTCGGCACACCGCCAGGCATCCTCACTTTGAAGTCTATTATTCGACAATATTCATACATATAATTATGTGATACTTATGCACCTGTACCTAAAATATATTCACATGTCTACAAAATATATTTGTTATGTAAAATACATATGCTCCACAATAAAAAAAATATGTGTAGTATCTACATATATTTAACTAGTCTTATAACTTTACAGCAGTTGTCGTACATTCTGCCTGTGAGTTAACTTGATTTTCATCACAAGCGAGCTGTTGTTGCGATTTCAATGTTTTTTTACACATTGGCATGCCCAATTTAATTCATGGGAGTCAAGCAAATCCACGCAACCTCCGGGTCAACCTCCAACCACCCTTCTTATAATTTATGCGATTCAGAATTTTCCCGACTTTAAACAAACCGCAAACAGTTCCCCAATGCAACGTTACAATTAAAAGTATGTACATGCAAAAGCATAAACTAAAAGTCTCAAACCTATACCTACCAGTACATATGGAAAACCTCCACAAAACAAACTGAATGATGTACTTTCCATATTTAGTTATGTATCTGTATTATACTGCCTACATTAACGCGCCATCGGATACAATCTGTCAAATGGCTCATTTTTGACAAAAATTCGATTTAGGTGAACGTGAACTGTTTGAATAATTTTCATTAAGTAAGGATTAATTATAATCGAGTGAATTGACTACATTATCCTGCTTTACATTAAGTAATTTAAGAAACGTTCCAGGCTTTGCAAGAAGTCAGCTCTCATTTTCATTTATGCATACTAAGCCTAGTCATGCGGAAACATTGCAGGTGAGTATTTTCCTATGCCTACATACATGTGTACTCGGTGTGTACGAAATATAATCGTGCACTTTTCACGCTACCAAAAGACTCTGAATCTCAACCGGTTCGAGTTACTTAAATGTAACAAGAAAATGAAAAGGAACTAGCTTTTATATTTAGAAGACTCCAGCATAGCAGTGAATTCACAGCTGAAAGGAAAGAAAAAGGGGCGGAAAACTCTGAATTGATGAGATGATTACTTTCCAGCCTCTTACCTCCTCCGCCCATATCTTACTTTTCCTATAAATTATACATATAGTGCTTACTAGTTATACTTAGTTTTACTCCATAAGACTTCTTCCACTTTTTTCAATTAAGAAATACATTACAGATTGGCCTCGAATCTTTCCTTTGCTTTGCCAGGAAGGAAACAGAATTTATTGTAAACACAAGGGTCGTTTACAACAACGCATTCCCTCGGAATCATTTTCAATTCACAGAAAATGTGTAGGACGCGAAGTTAAAAAGAGAACATTGTAGGTGGAAAAAACTGCATATGAGCAAAACCCGCTAGGTAGCATTTAACAATGTCAAGAAACGTGTATACAGAACATTACACCACGCTCCAGTAAACACTCCCATACATGCATACTGTGCCCGGTCTCTATAAAGAAATAGAACAGGGTTTCTATAATTTGCTATAAACTTATCAAACACATCAAAGGATTAAGAAACTTACAGCAGCATACTTGGAATTCTTATACTCATGTTGCCTTTATAAACGTGGTCAATGGGATTTTTTGTCATCAAATTAAGACTTGATAGTACTTGGTTGCAAACTATTGATGAAGCCTTTGTGTCATAACTTAACATGTCGTTTAGAGAATCAGAATAAACATGTCGGGGAGAGTCCTATCTTCTAACAAGATCATAATTCCTCGACTCCAGACTGATTTAGGAGTACTTTGGTTTCATCCAGTAAATTAAGGTTCCAATTCAACGCGATGCTAGGTTTCAATTCAAAGCTCTGCAGCCTATGCATTGGGAAGCGATTGGTGAATATTCTCAGACAATACAGAGGGTCCTATCTATATAAGGACGTTACGTAGTCTCCATATCCCTTTTCCATAAAGTAATAATAAACGGCACAAGAAGCCCGAGTCGGTATCCCCTGTCATGGTCAATTATGAAAGCTAAATTTCGTTTTACCTTTTTTAAATCATCATTATGTACATGGACGGTACATGAGTGTACAACTCTTTTCTTGCTTATAGAGAGTACATATAGGCGACGGATCGTCATTCTCAACTCGCCTCTCACCTGTTGATTCCCACGTTCTTTTATCAAACTATTACGTATATACTCGCACCCCAGTAACTTCGAACTCACCGTCCAGCTTCGTGCAGTCGTTTCATTTTACCCCTCTATCTTTTTCATGTGTAGGATTATAATTGAATAACCTAACAACCTACTCCGTCGTAGAAAGCCTATTTTTGCGGTGCTTTATTATCATCTTCACCAATACTTGTTATTAATTGCAATAATACTTGATTGGACTATTTGAACGAGTCAAGGATGAAAAGCATTGTTTCAGTTTGTTTACATACGCACAGGAAAAACAACCTGTACTGTAAACACTACAAAGGGTTGAAAACACTTGTTGTACACATCTGCTGATGCTTAATTTTTATGCTGCATCGATTTTAAACACTATACAAAAGCTGCCTCTTTACATGTACGTGCTTATGGGTGCATTATTGTTGTCACTAATAGACACACGTTTAGTATCGCGCATCTATTTATTAATTACAAGCACCCGTTAAGTCATGACAAACTTGGGAATCTAACCATAACTACCCTTTTATTCACCTGAATAGTACTTAAATACTTAAAGACTGTGACTAACCAGACTTTTACTGCATGCCCTCTTATACTGCTCTACAGCGCACTGATTGAAAGATTGGCAGAAAGGCAGGCACTGTAAGTAGTTGGCTAAACACTGAAGCATGCTTGTAATAATATAGGACCGCACACACTGTGTGATCACAAAGTCTAGAAAAGGAAATATGTATATCAGATGCCGGCAATAATTATGACCATCACGGGTCTTTGACCCCCCTTTCAGCCATAATCAATTGGAGACAAAACTACCTCTGGACAAGTAACTAAGGAGATGATGCCCACCGGTTGTTTGAACTGTTTCCACCACACTTGATTCCATCCTCCATTTGGCAATATCCTCTTATATAATACTTTGATAAATATAACATACGTGATAAAACATTTTGCTGTGCCCGCATTATATACATAATATAAGTACAGTATATAGATATATCTACATGGTACTTGCTATAATGATCCGTAATCCACCTGTTCATTAAGAAACCATAACAAACTAAGCTGAACCATAGAGGATTTGCAAAGGCAGTACAGTCTTGCAAGTATTTTTAGCGTAGGTGCCTTGTTTGCCATAGTGCACTTACTATAGTAATTATATGTACTTGCATTAATTATCTTCTTTAGAAGTCCTAGCACTCACGATTAATGAATCCGTTGCATGTACTGGTTCTCTTTTATTTATTTAATTGGCCCTTTTGAAGTAGTTAACTGGTTTGTGAATATGGCAGAGAGGATTCCTAAAACGTTCAGCATACACAAACGTAAGAGTTTATGGTGCGTTGAGTGAAAGGTGTAAATAGTCAAGTGAATACTGAAACTCGTACTTTTCATTTCTGTATGCACTTCATGTTTTATACTTTTTGATCAGATGGGTTTCAGAACTACATGCGGTGTGTTTAATTTTAGAAGAAAAGATAAAAGAGTAATATTGTCAAAGAGGTATAGCATAAGCATTTGGTGCGGGGAGAGAATCCCATGATTTCGGGAAAATTGCGTCCAGACCCAGGCTCAACTGGGAGAGAAAAGTCAAGAGGAAAAGTTATTATCGTCGTTATCGGATCCTTGCTGATAATGGGAAAGAAGATTACTACGGCGTCCGAGGAACAACGGGTATGCAACAAATCATCCATTGTAGTCATCATAATCTAGTGAATGAGAAGAATTCTTCTCTTTCTACTTCATTATTGGAGGATGCTGAACAAGTCCCTTATATTGCAGTATATAGGAGTAGTTGCAGCTGATGCTGATATCCGTGGCGTGGTTCCGAATGAATTATCGCCACTTATAGCCGCACAAGAGGTTATAAATAATGCAGGAAAAACAGCCGCTAGCCAACATCAAATGTGGGTATGTTTAATGCTCATCGCTTCCCGATGATGCTCTCTCCACACTAGCTCACATATTATAATCATATTACATGTTTGGAAAAAATAACCAATGTATAACCAAGTGAGAGTCAAATCTAAGGTATATAACAGACTGAGATGAGATGCCTACCTACCTACAAGCACATTCACAATGTTTCTAATTTATGAACTTTGTTGCTAACCGAAAGCTTCATCGCTGCCTACGCATTTCTTTTTTTATTCATTATACTTTACATTCATCTCAATTCTAACAACAAGTCTTGTTTTAATCCTCACCAAAAGGAATACTTATAACCTGCTGCAATAGATATGCCACGAACCAACCATATATATTTATCTATATCACATAATATCTACTCATTATAATAATACGTCTTTTCATTCTTGCTATACTGTACCCCCAAGCCCGCATGCAACAAGAATGTATAATTATATGACTACTGACCTGTGTCCATCGCCACAACTGTCAACATGTACTCCGGCTGACGTTCCCGATCGAGAGCCCGATGAACAGTAATTTCCCCGGTGGTAGTATTCACTCGAAACGAACCTTTATCCCCATCCTTCATAATATACCGGACCTGATGATTATTCGCGGCACTGTCTGCATCATAAGCTTTCACTTGTAAAACAGCAGTGGGCAAGTCCATCATATTCTCCCGAACGAAAGCCAAGTAAGGCGAGTCCAAAAAATTTGGTGGGTTGTCATTTATGTCAGACACATGGATGGAAACTGTGGCCGTGTCAAAACGAACCTGCAATCGTTATTTATTAATATAATATTCATATCCAGTCCATAATTTTCAAATATGTAAACGTCAACTATTTTTGCTAATTGTTCATTCACCACATGAATCCAATCCATTCGTTTTACCTGCTCTCCAGAATCCTCCGCTTGAATGGTAAGTGTGTAAGATTTTTTCCGCTCATAATTGAGACTCTTGGCTAGTCTGAGAACTCCAGAGTCTTCTCCGATACTAAAATCCCGATTGGGATCCCCAGCTACAATCGAATACCGTATTTGGCAATTTATTCCTTCATCAATGTCAGTTGCTGAGACCTACAAAATAAAATAGTACGTCTCAGGGTTGACAATTAATGTGTGATGCTTGAATACAATATCCCCTAAAGGTTAATACCAACATAAATCATCATCTGGAAACTCTTCAAACCTACCTGCAAGACACTCATTCCAATAGAAGAATTTTCAGGAATGGCCGCACTGTATTGTCGAGGATCGAAAATAGGGCTATTGTCATTCGAGTCCAAAACACGTACAAATAATTCCTGTGACGTTGATTTCGACGGCTCACCGCGATCCTTACAGGTAATCTTTAGTTTAAAAAAAATATTTTCAAATGAAAAATGTGTCCTATTGTGCATACAACACTACTAAACACAAATTAATACACATATGTTTGTCTTCTCAATATTATGCGACGCCGCAGTATTTATGCTGAATGCAAAATATTCTGAGTGGGGACTAAAAAAATTTACCTTTAGGGTATAGTTTTGCGTTGTTTCTCGATCAATGTTTCCAATGACCCGTAAAAGACCGTCGACAGGCCCCAGAGTAAATGTGGATTTTTCATTATTGAGGATGTACTCAACATAACTGTTTCTACCCTCATCTCTATCGATTGCTTTAACCACCAATAGAACAGTATTGACGGGCGAATTTTCCATTACATACGTTTCATTGGGAGAGACAAACTCAGGGGCCTCATCGTTCACATCCTTGAGGACAATGCTAACCTGTAAAATCACAAATTGAGTTTCCAAGAGTAAACCTCGATTCATAAAAACTGGCTTGGAATTATGCTACTGCATATGCACATACCAAACAAAAACGTACAATTCCTTTTGTGAAGCAGAATAACGATACAAGAAACAGTGAGAGAGAGAATAAGATGTAAATAAATTAAAACCTGGACTGTTGAAAACAATTGCTTCTGGATGCCTTGATCTGAGGCTTGAACTACCAGTGTATAATATGGTTTTGTCTCGCGGTCTAGGAATGCCTTGGTAAATATTGTGCCGTTCTCAGAGACGTCAAATACTTCATTATCATTGCCCGAAACGATGGAATATGTGATTTTTCCATTTAAACCTGAAGATAAAAGGAAAATGTACTTTTAGAGTGTTTGCTTTATCCAACCAAGTCATATTTGCCATCAAGTCAGAGAAGCGCATTTGCTTTCATTTTATCTACTCTCATCCCCAGAATGTCATAAAAGTTGCTTCACACAAGATTTTCCTCTTTGAAGGGATTTTTACGACTCTTTTTTACTACTTTTAGCTTATTTGCCAAAGGGGTTGTCTCATTGTACTTACCCGAATCCAAGTCTGTCGCGCTGACCGTCACCACGGAACTATCAATCGAGATATTCTCGTAGACCTCACGATTGTAGCTCATTGGATCGAAAATGGGAGTGTTATCGTTCAAATCGAGAACGTTGAAGTAGACGGTGGTAGTAGACGAAAGACTAGGTCTTCCAGTGTCCTGGGCTTGAATGACAAAAATGTAGTGCTGGACCTGTTAAATCAATTATCAAGAATATATAAATAAATTCTTCCAACTGGAACGCATAGTAAAAATTCCCTTTCCAAACTGTATTGTATTCAGTGGAAATCCATGTAGGATCGACAGATGAGATGTAAGACTTTCAGCAAAACCACATATACATAACACGTGGGGCAACTCTTATTATTGCTGTCCGATTAATGTTCAGGAAGGAATGGTTTTTGTTAAATTTTAATACATACCCTCCGTTGCAAATGTATGTGTGAAGTTTTATCACGTTGCATGCATTGATTACAAGCCCTAATGTGTACATATCTCTCATATATAAATATAAACAGGGAGTTATTAAAAAGGCGGACCATTATTATTTAAAGATTTTTCACTACGCTTTGTACATGTAGAGAAGTACATATATAGGTGAACGGAGAAGTACACTGTGAGAGGCAAGAGATGAAAGCAAAGGGAGTCAGGTAAGGAGCAGGTGCCGTGGGAGATTATTTATCTGCAGCAAAGATGGTTGGTAATCACGAAAACTACAAATGCGAAGGGTGGAAAAATCCTAGGTTAGACCTATAAATAAGAAGTTGGTTTGACACTGATGATCATAGCCTGGAAATTGAGTAAGGGCCATGTTTTCAACGCGATTATTTTCTTTTCTCGCTTCTTTCTGAAGACTGCAGAGGAAACTTAAAAGTGTAGACGAAGACGCCTACATAAATTTCGATTCTGAATATTTACTGAACTTATTCCCGTGAAAAGACTTTCCTATATACGATAAGCTCATTCATTGGCCATACTTGTTTTAATAGAACTACTCTGTGTGTGTACCTTCTCAGCATTTAAGACGAAGTGAGTAAGTAAGTGAGAGAGCAAACCTTTTTACCCTTAGTCCACCTCACATTAAAACTAATTGACATTTTTCCTGTAAAGTTTGCGCCACAAGATTTACTACCGCGTCTTCAGAAAACATTGGCTGGAGGCTTTTATAGCATCTTTTGTGGTGTACAGTACACAGTGGTTGCACAGGAACTGCGTGTGCTCCACATTACCATAAGATACTTTGTGTTCACGATCACTTGTTCAACGACTTGCAAAAAATTACAATTGAAAGCCAAACGGTCCGTCCATCCTAATAGAAGGAAACGATTCCCCACCTTCATACTCCCAACTTGTTTAGCGCACCACATAAGACCAATGATTCCTTCGTGTAACTAGCATGTACGTAGACCTCTCATTACTGATGCCTCCATCATTCCACAGACAATTCAATACAGAGAAGCACGTTAAAATATTTTAAATTTTCATGAAATAGTAACTACATCCACCATTATGTTATCCCTTCATTATTGATTCCTTCGATGTAATTGCAAACATTCCTTCGTCAAGTCTTTTTTACTAGTTTGGTAAATGTTTCACAGAATTGTAAATTAAATTGCATGTCTTTCAAATACTTCGGCGGAATGTCTCACAAAAGTAAACGCAGTACACAACACAGTTGCAACAAATGACATGAGTAAAGAAATAAAGTCAGGCACCTCTTCATAGTTGAGGCGTGTGGTGAGTGTGAAGACACCGGTTTGTGGATTTAGCGAAAACACGTCATTGCCCCAGTCGGAGAGAACGGAGTATGTCACCTGTCCATTAGCATCCTTATCCGGGTCTACAGCATCCAGAGCTCCAACCTTGAAACCCGGAGGAGCATCTTCAGGAATGTCAAAGGAGTAGGCGGTTGTCGAAAACTCAGGGCTGTTATCATTTGAATCGCTCACCTGTCCATGCAGAAAAAAAATTAATTCATTATCCTTTCACAATCTACTCAAGTGTCTACATCGATAATTACTACTTTGCCGTTTCCTGATTTAAATCCAACTAAAACAGTTTGGTCCGCATGTATTTTTCACTTTCCACTAAACTCTTGGTAGGTGGGCATATACAAAAGGAAACGGGCTACCAATTGTGCTTATTAATAAGCTACCGTCTGCCAGTCAAAGTATTACACGGAAAATAAAGAAAAGCATCGGCTTCACGATTCTCATTGTCAGTATATGGATACATCCATAAACATGTAAAGAAATATAGCCAGGAGGATGGTTGTTTTACGAGTAGGATTTTACGATTTAGTATTTTTATGATGGGAAGGAAACAACCAATGAATCCATCTAAAGATAATACAAAATCAAGAAAATATACAGAAAGGGGAAAATATAGTTATAACATTGTAGGACGTCAACTTCAAAAGAGGCCGTAAAGTTTGAGTATTCTCTAGAAACGAGTATGTTCACCTGTTGCACTCCCCATGCAAACATAATCAGTAAACGCAGCACATGCCTAGGTTTCCAAGTTCACTGCCTCTCATTTCAACGTAACTACTACTAAAAATATAAAGCCCGCTAAATCATCTTGTCGTTGTTGTCGAGAAGGTATAACATTCATATAAAATATTTTAAACGAGAAATTTTTAAACCATATAGATTTGAAAAAAAAGTATCATTTTAAACAGCGTCCTCACACATACACAAAAGAAAATGACTATTGGCAGATAAGTTACTGCTGACAAAAAAAATTATATGCTAAATATGCTAATAGAAAATCTTCCTTCTATCCCACTTGTCCCGACTTGTAACGATTGTGCCATAATTTTTACCAATTCAAATAAGTCGAAAGACTTTGGCCATTGCAGAAAGATGTGTTCGTGGCAAGCTGCGGAAAAAAATTATCAAAAGAATTTAATTCTTACGCGAACAACAATGACTGCGTCTGAATGCTGGACGCCATCATTCGCACGAACAACGAGATGATACTCTTCTTTTGTTTCACGATCCAAGGCATCGATAATCTTCAAAATCCCAGTCGCTGCATTCAAACTGAATTTTCCATCATCTCCCTTCACAATTGAATAGGTAATTGTTCCCAAAGTATCCTGATCTGTCGCCACGACCTTCGTAATTTCTTGACCGACGGGTGCATTCTCCGATATATTCAATGTCATGTGCTTGGATGTAAAAGTTGGAGGACTATCGTTTCTATCAAGGACATCGATCTCCACCTGTAAGATAAAAATCCATTGCTTGAGTAATCAAAAATCCAAAAAGTATTCATGATTACCTATTCAATTCATACACATATTCTGACCGCCATAATTACATCGGGACATGATTTTCGTTTTGTACACAAAACGCTGTATCCAGGAATAAAATGCATTTCAATATTTTCATAATCGTTTTACGACTTCATACTTTTCAAATAAATAACAAGTTTCAATTAATACATGCATCTCCACTTAGAAAATTATGCAGACGGTAATGAATACAGAGAAGAAAAAGTCCGAAAAGAATTTTTCACATTTAAGTACAATAGGATTAGAAGGAACGGCTATCTTGTTTTGTAGATAGGGAGTTAAAAGTACGTCTTTCAAAATGTATGCTACTCTTTAAAGAGCTCAAGTTTTTAATAAAGCTTCCCCAGCCTGTAGTTGTCATCTATAAGTATATAAATATATCTGTATACTCCGTACGCATGTCGGCAAGAAATGACACATTTTAATGCTATATACTAGCATATACGACATTCTATACATGGCAATTGTTTATGTACTATCATCAGCCAGGTGCATAGGGAGGTTATAGTTCACCCATTATATACATGCCCATTAACAAGCCGCTACTCAAACAACACAGCGCAGCAAATAACTTGAAGAAGGAAGGTGTTTATACATAAAATCTGACCGTGTTCAACAGTTTAACCCTGGCTTATTAGTCTGCATGACCCACGTCAGACTTTACGACAATTATTCAAGCCCAAACAATGTGATGTGTTATAATAGATATTTTTCTCGAGACTTTTAGCGCCTGTCACTCATCGAAAGTCATAAATGCTCACAATAATGCAATAAATTGGAAAAGCTACAGTCACGGAGAAAAACGTTTCAAGTTTGCTCGTATAGAGATGCGTCTACCATTTTAATACATGCTTCGTTCCAAGAATGTCATATTTTTAGTCGAACTCAGTAAGAATATCCTTTAAGAGTCGGGAGAAAGGGAATTATGTCGCTTAAAATAGTAAAGCTCGCTGGGGTACTGTCATTTAGTTCATTAAGCCATCTAATTTGCATTTCGTAATTTCGTTTAAAAGGGAAGCTTTATGCCTTTTGTTAAGTTCCCAAAAAATAACTTGCACATTATACTTATAAGTACAATATCTGTAAGTTTCTACGCTACCTTTTCACTGTAGTTAAATGTAGACTATCTAAATATGTATCTGCATTGCAATAAACACGCCTCTACTATACTTGAGTACAACTTTAATATACATACCTAATACCATATTTAATATGCGTGCAGTGCATCAAACACACCTCAAAATATATCTCATGTAGTGTGGTACTACATTAAAACTAAGTACACCTCTAAATATAACTTTTATCTTGTAGTAGTGCAATTTCATGAATGTTTGCCGATGGTCTTTTGAAAAATTTGACTGAAGTAATACTATGGTATATAGAGTGGGATTTAAAAAGGATTTTGTTCCATGTGTTCGTGTTAGAGATCTAGCATCAATCCCAAATTAATTTGCAGATTAAGCCCTTCAGGAAATCTTAACGTGCAATTTGTATACTGCAAGCGCCCGTCTGAAATTGACTGTTTCCAATTTATATCCATTAATGTATTAAAAACTGCCGCTGAAGGCGATGATACTTGTGAAAAGTGGAACTATTCAAGTTATATCTGATGCAAATATCTTGTATGCATAATGCGCATTATAATTTAAAACGCTGAAATAAAGTACATAATGACTGACACGAAACCACGGTCAATAGTTGTTCATATACGATGGGGTTATGACCTTCGTCCCCCTGGAAATACTCAGTAATAAGAATTTATTTAATGTAGCAGTAGCAACAAAGAAAGTCTATATAGAGCTTGATTAAATTAGAATTCACACAGGATGAAACAAGTGCATTATAGACTGCTTACAGCAACATGCATAAAGTGTTATGGTAAAAAGCATTAATTAATTCATGACTCATTAGGTACCCGGCATGTTAAATAACCACAAGAATCTTTCCAAACAAAAAGAATACTAGAGCATATCTGCATGGCAACTGAAAAGTCTAAAAACACTGTTTAGCTTAGAAAGACCAGTGGGCTTGTTTAGAGTTTATAACACTAAAATTCCTTAATGCTAGTGTTTAACCATAATGGAAGCACTTAAATACATTTACTTCATTATACGATTCACCTTCCGTCAGCATAATAAAAACTCCCACAAACATGTCAACAGAAAATTCAATATATTTTTTCGACGATATATTTATGGAATAGAATAAGATTATACTTATAATATTTTAAAAAAAATAGTAATACAAGGAGAGTTAAAAATTGTAAAAAAATATTTTAAAAAAATTATACATATACACGGAATTAAACTTGAGTCTGTCGACAAAATAATGCTAGACACAATCGAAACGACAGTTGGCTCATTTTATTTATTTACCTGTGTGAGAGTGGAGACGTTCCGCTATAAAACCTTGCTAAGTGCGAAAAACACGTCATTATTTCCTTTTGATTTTTGCTAAACCAATGATTTTTGAGCTGAATGAGATATATGAACTAGTCTTTAAAGACGATATAAAAGCATCGCGACTTGCTATAAAAGGAGTTGTCACAAACACATTTTCAGTAGAAACGACTTAGGAGAGGTAAAAATGCATAACGTCATTTGTATCATTGTGCATGTTATTTGGCATGGGAGGTTGTAAATACCAATCATTACATCCAATTCCTGATGGATTTATTGTTTAATTAGTGTAAAGTGATGAAATTTGTTCTGGGATGGCTCCATTTCCAAAATATCCAAAAGAACTATACACTAACCTAAAGGTATTTTTAAGTGCATACCCACAGTCAGGTACACGCCAGCAGACCCGATGACCACCGACACTACACTATATATGTAGTATACCCTGCCAAAAATCGTTTCATGTCCGTAGTCTACTCTACGTAATTGTAGCTTGTCCGACGGAAAGATATGGAATTTGAGCTCGGCTGATAAACTTTCTTATTTTATCAGCTTAAGACCGCCAACCTATTTAAGCCCCCATATTCTGCTTCAAGATTTTTCCCGTGCACACAGGGAGCCTCTCCAACCCTTATAAATTCATTGCATTGTTACAGTTTTATGACCGGAATTGAGAATGAATACCTAAGGTCGAAAAAATCTACCCAACATACCTGTTACTTTGAAACTATTGCCTACTTTGAAACTATCTGTATTACCTACTGAGAAACTATTGCCCACTTTGAAACTATTTATGAAAAGGAAGGGAAATTGCCTGCTCCTGTTCGTAAGTTTCTCAACCTACCTGAAAGAATGTATTGGGTTTGAGAAGTGAGTACAGTAACGTTCCAAAATGTATCCTCCAAGAAAAGGGACAAAACCAGTTCAATCAGTTACTTTGTATAAGTGCTACCTTATATATCCATATAATGCTTACGGTATTAATGCGGGAAAAGAATGTGGACAAATCCATAAAAACTAGACGTAAAGATAAGCTTATGTTCCAAGCTACATACGTTTGTCTTCTTCATTGGATTGAATTTATAATTGAATTAAAATTTGCACTGAATGTCTTCGTCGGACATAACTTGAATCATCACAACTAAACTGCACTGGCTGCCATAACTTGATCCATCGTACATGACCTGCTATAAATTACTGAAGAATGCCGTGCTTGACAATCAGTGTGCTTGTGACGACAATAACACGAATAAGACTTATTTAGTTTATTGCAACAATAACTGATAAGCTCACATAATGCAACTTGGTTTACAGGGTATTTAAACAATCTAAATGTCATACAACTGTTGTGTACTATTCCAACAGTCGAGCGCTGAATTGAAGCAATCACTTGACTTTATGAACTTGGCTCATGTATATTATTTGCATTCCTAAATAATTTGTAAATAATAGCGAGTTGTTTTGGTCGGGTCTACTGATAGTAAGTAACAAAATTTTATGATACAAATAGGGAGAACCACTCCATACATATTTAATGCTGGCGGTTGGAAAAAACGACGCGCTTATTTAATTTAGGGGATTTATGTGCGTTATATAGATATTCATCAAACAAATTCAAGTCATACAGCATGATAAAAAATACGAGCAAAAAGTCTTATGCTGGTCCTTATTATAATATACGTTACAAGAATCCAGATCCAAAAGGAGCAACATGGCCAAAATATAAAGCTAAACAACATATCTACACAAGATGTAAGTCTATCATGTGTATAATCTTGTTGGTCATCGTTAAAAAGGCTTGTTTGGGAACTCAATACACTGCACACACCAATATAATGCTTGTATAATTACTTTGTTAACTTTATAATGTTCAGTTTTATGTATACCTTCAGAATGACTGACTGTCTCTCTTTTCAATTCAGACCTACACAATTACACGCAGAACAAGTATTTCCCTTATGGATGTATGTTCCTTTATTACCTGCTTTCCTGTTAACGCACAACGGTGGAAGCTAGCAGAATACAAGCAGGTACAGTTTTTTAAGTCTTACAACGAGTAAGTAGGCATATGTTGGACATTTAATGCAAAGTCAACTTTAGCGAATGAGCTGATAATAGCATAAGCATTGTCGATTGGTTTCAAACAACTCATTGCTCCGAGCATATTAGAATTCTATGATAATCAAGACTGGTTGAATGGTTCACTACACAAGATAGAGGAAGAGCGACAGAAAAGATTCAGTCAAATTATAGGATTCCATTATCAAATTAATGCTATACGTACGGGCGTTTTGTGTGTCTGTCGGCCTGTCTACGCTTCATACATATGATATGCACCGATGGACGTGAACCATGAGAAAGAAGATCTTTGAGCTGTTTACCTAAAAATCCTCAAGACCATTTCCTCGAGCAGATGCTTGTTGAAGTTGAAGATGCATCCCATAATTATGTATATACAACTACGAACTAGGGTCAGTCTGTCAGTGCCTGTAAAAACTCTAAATTAACATTAATGAGGATTTTATAAGGTTCTTTATCCATAGGATAGATACGTACGATAGGTGTGTGAAATGCAAAGTTAAACACATTTTTGGGATATTTTCAGGCAAGGCTTTTATTCACATAAGAGTGGCAGATCATTTTGATTTTACATGTCAGAGGTCCATCTTCCTCTTCTCAACTTAATACGACTACTATACTACAGCTCAGCTGCCCAAAAGTTGATCGAGGATTTTCATCTGACTTTAGAGCTGCTGTTGAAATTGGATGTGAACCTGCTCCAACGAGAGCACTGAGCAAGTCAACTAAAGCTAACCACCGAGCTTAAAACCAATCTTGAATCTTTAAGCGACTCATGAATCCCTGGAGCCCTACTAAAAAATTAATAGGAAATGCCCATCACCTCAACACTGCATCTATGTAATCAAAACCTGCCCTTAACTTGAAATGAATTAGCACATCTACTCTATGTATAAGTACACATTTCCTTCATAGCCTTCGCTCTTCCAGGTTATATAATGTTCGTCATATCTTATTACTTAACTTCCAACTTAAGCTACATTCATACACACATTGTGGAAAGGATGTGCGTAGAGATACGGGAACCTCACTACACAGCAGTTGAATTTAGGCGCTAAAGAGCCAAAGCTTCAAGCCACAAAGGAAATTCACAGCCGCTTCTCTCAGTCCTTCAATTCATTACCCCAATAATGATATTACATTAAAAAGAACAATACATACATTGCATATCAGACATAATGTTAAAGATCACGGTGCGTAACACATGCAACCGTCTTGCGTTTTTTCAGCTATAAGTATACATAACCTCATACCCGAGTAGAGCAATAGCAATAATTTATTATTCCAAAAGCTCACTCTCGCCTACTCCATTCGTGTAACCAGCTACTACCATTATTACTACACTACTACCACTATGCTACCACTATACAGCAAAGCAAATAGACAAACTACCAGCTAGTTTTTCAGGAAATTTTTATGCATCAACTCTTGTTCGAAATGTCCACGTAATCCTAGATGCAGGTCTCTCTCTCACCTTCTGTCTTTTAGACCACATTGAGTCTTTCCACGAATCTATTCTTCTTTTAACCTTTAGTTATATAAGGTACACTAATATGCAGACAGATCAAATCAAAGGACTTATCACAAGTTGTTTAATAACTCATAATTCATCCGAAATGTCACAGCAGTAAACCAAGAGACAAATAAATCAAGTTGACATCACTTGACGCATAAAACATTAAAACGGAGCTCAACAAGCATAACAAAACTACAAGAACATACATAAATGGATTTAAACAAGTAGACAAGATTCTATTTTTTCCAGCAACATGCATACGATAAACCATCAAATCCTTCTGAACAACTGCCACGCACTTCGATGACCACATGCATAGTATGTACACCGTTGGTAAGTTGCAGGTCAGGTATAAAACTTACAAAAAAAACTCTACTCTCTCAGAGCAACTTGAGCATTAGTGAATTCGGGTATTTTGTCTTCGTGTGCGACAATTGCCGTCGAGGACATATACACCACTAACATAACAATCAGCTTTTCCAAAAGGCAGTCAAGTCCGGACCAGACTAAAATCAGATACGAAAGAAATATTTTCTCTGCATATATTTATTGTTATACCCCTTTCCCCTTAGAATTTTAAAACTATATCCAATATCTATAAAAAATGAGCTGACTATTCTTGTAATGCAGATGAGTCTCGAAACTTTGTGTACGTCCTTGTGTCCATCGTTATTGTCTTGCTGGTTGTTTCTAACAACAGTAACATAATACTCAATGCTGGAACACACATTTTTGGGTGCGTAGTATAATTATTTTCCGTCGTGCCTTTACAGTACTTCGAATATACGTGCACTTTAATGTAATACTTATAGTTGCTATTTCGATATTTGCTTGAAAAAAGAAGAGCCATACGATTTTATTATTACACGACGACATAAATATTCTGACTGGAGCAAAGACGGATCTTTTGAACATCTGGGTTGTTATGTGTGTAATATACTTAAAGGATAAGCGCAACATTTCTAGTGTATCTTCATAAGACTTGAACACATTTCCATTGATTTCAAGTATGCAAATACGAAAATAAGTCCCATCCACTTAACTTTCCACATTGATAATAGGAAAGGTAAAATAGGATAAATCATGACATCCTCCTATAGGTCTCGACAAAAAAGTTGCTTTATTAATGAATCTTTTTGAGGGAGGGAGAGCATCTCTACCCTCTATCTTTATTTCAATTGTTCATGTTCTTGATGATCAACCATCAAGTGAGGAGTTATCTGCGGCTAATACAAATGTATGTATATATGTACACACCCTGTATTCTATGAATATAATTTAATTTTTGAATCAATCCACACTTTCTCTATAGTCAAGAATGGTAAAGGTTCCCAGAGAGTTAATCTATCATTCGATTATCTTATCAAATCTACCCAGACGACTCTCTACAATAATTCCGAAAATCTCGTATGCAACAAAAGAGAAAACAACTACGTTCGTAACCTTTGACACTAAAATCTTAATACGACCATTTCCATTCTCTTCCTTGTACATCACTGCCAACGTTGTTTACAAGGTCTGATGCAATGATGAATAGCTCAGAACTAGCACTAAGCCTAAGCAATACACCATAGAGCACACCGTGCCGTCACATGTATTCTGTGTACATCAGAACAACTATGTACGTAGAAGGCTAAATGTTGCAATATGACAGAATCAGATTGAGGTAAATCATGGGAAAACCTATCACAATTTTTTAATCAAAAGTCCAATCGACAGTAAATCAAAAAAATTTAATAAGATATTGTGGTAGTCACCACTCATTTTTATCGTGCAATACTGGCGTGTAAATTTGTCCTGACGTGACTGCTCTACTGCAAGGTATGATAGTGTATTCGTAACTCCCTAATTACATGCAAGGAACAAAGTGAAAACAATTGCCTAAAATCTGGAACAATAATCAAAAACTGATTACGACGGGCAATTGAGTCAATTAAAGGGTAATCATTATTGGAATAAACTGTACACAAAGAACGTGAACACTAAGTGAAAGGGGGTCAGAGGATTCACGATGTAGTGTAAAAAATAATAAATAAACACCAGATTTATTATTGGGAGTTCAAAGTGCAGGACAAATGTATGCATAAAATCTTTAACAGTCATTATTTCTTGATAAAAACGAGGCAATATGCGGTGGTTTGATCTGAATCCTGTGAAACCAGAACCCGTACGCTCTGAGTTTCCATACACCGATGTGATAATTTTGGTTGCGTTGACTATAAAGCAATGCTTTAGTAGTGAAAGTATACCTCTTAACGTAATTTGGAAGTTGAGGGTGAGACTTGTAATCTAAACTGTTCTTGTCTACATACATGATATTGTGGTTATTAATGCAATTGAGCATCCGTTCAGCAGTCTATACACAAGTATGCCTAGGATCTTATAACACGTATGCACACATACGGTAAAGGTGGAATCTTTTATACATACCAGAACAAGGTATGGCTGAAGACGAGCAAAAGCGTGAATCACGAATTCCAAAAAGCAAGTTCATTCGCATTATTTTGTAGATACTCTATTTCTCTCTCCCTTTTTTTCCATCTCTCCTTGTCTAGGCAATCTTGTTCTTATAGTATACAAGAAATGCAAAAATTTCTCGATGCTAATGCACGTCGCTTGAACTTCTTTTCTTAAGCCAATATGATTCCAGTCAGGGTGAGCAAAGGAAAGACTGTAGCCCTGTCAAAACATATCTTTGGCATGTGATTGTAAAAACCACAAATGAACTGCCTCACTTGATTCGACTCTAGTTGGCTTCACCATTTCTAGACAAAATAACCTTGAATGCATGCGGGTTTTACAAAACCAGGTGAGACGTGGCATGAACATGAGTCCCTGAAAATTAAAAACTGACAGCCTGCCTAAAATATGGGGAAGCGTATAATTAAGTACTCTATAAATCCTGAAATTGTAATTTAAAATAATAAATCAAATGTTTCGGACGCTTTTTGAACCTTCCCTTTAGAGTAGCATCATACATATTAACGAACAATTCAGAGATGACATCCGTTCCACGACTTATAAAAGTATTAACTTCAAACTTTTCTTAGGGCTTCAAAAGTAATAAATAAATTCTAAATTATTATTGGAATGTGCACTGACCCAACTTGTCGTACCTCCATAGTTTGGTTGTGACTGTGGGACAAGGAAAACTGACAAGTCCAAAATATTTTAGGAATACTCCGGAATTTTGGAAATTCGAAACGCCTCGGTATTTCTAAATGGCTAAACTTGATTATACATGCGTTTTATTTACACCAACAACGTTTATAGGTGTTAAGCCTATTGAATTGACGAGAGATTGAGAGAGAATCTCAGAGCTCATAATCACAGATGGGACGGAGATGGAATTAGAAGGAGGGAATCCATCCATCTAACTTGGTTGGCATAATACAATTTCCTTGTAATAATAGTCGGTGGACGAGTGTAAAAAATACTCTCAATAGTCTATCTCTCCAGGGGTCCAAACGAAGGGTGTAGACCTAAATTTGATGAAGGGCAAGGATATGACTTTTGGAATTCATGCAGAGAAAACCCGTCACTAGAAAAATCTTCCAGCCGTCATTCACATCACTGATTTTCTACATGAGTTAAGCATATTCTTCTCTCTCTCTCTCTCTCATCTGTACGTATGCTAACTCTTCTGAACACTACATGAAACTTTCCGAGTTTAACATTGATTAGATAGTAAGATGCATGGGTCGGCATAAGAAAATATGATATTGCCGGTCAATCCACCTAACCGGCATGTATGTAATTAGTACGGCTTTCTTGTATGTCCTGATTTTTTTTCAAAAACAAATCCAGGCCAGTATTTCCATCCTAAAAACTTATGGACAAGACCTATTTAATTTGGATATCCCCAAGTTGAAGGTTGGGAATTCGCCCAATGTTTTAATTGAGTTAGCTCATCTATTTTGTCATTTAAGGCGGTACAAACTCAAGGAAACTGACTCATCCCGAACAGTGGTAGGTACGTGATATGTCTGAACCCAACTAGCATTCGTACTTACATATCTTGTAGAAAGAAAGAAATGTAGAAACATGCTAGGCTAACTAGCATTACTATAGAATTACTTTGTATTTGAGTCAATCGATATGTTCTCAAGTTTTCCGTTTTACATTATAATCAGTAAGTTTAGATTGAACGTTTATCGTCCCCCTTATGTTCGTGGACTAGCGCTCCGTGGTTGTAGTAAATAACTAACTATAACAGTAAGTGTGATCTAGAGGATGGCAAATTTATGAGCAAGAAGTCAAGGAAAGGAAGAGAAGAGTTCACAAATTGGCATCGGTGCTCATACGGCTATGAATCCCGAAGGAATCCGGTGAAACAAGTTCTTTGCCATGTGTTAGTTGTGCAAGTACAGAAATGCGGTGAGACTCAAGTCTTACTTTTTCTTCTTCGTTCTCGTCTAACACTACTACTAACTCAACTATATACTACACCAGCATCACCATCCTACCTGTTGTCTTCAAGTAATCCTGCATGCATGTATTAAACCCTATACGATAGCTCTCGACTACGCACACAACAATGCGGCATGCACTGATATGCATGCTTGTAGGGAAAAGGATGTCTAGCATAGGAATGGTCTTTGGAAGATTCTTCTCGACCGCCACGATGCCTTAGTTAGAGGAACAAAAAACTATCACCCACATCTACCACAGAAGCTAAGCCAATGCTTCGTAGACGAACGATGTAGTATAGAATAAGAAGAGGAGTCGGACGAGGGTTGAATCTAAAAACCATGGATGTTTGAAAGCACAAGCTACAACAGCTACCCTTCCATGACAAATACCATTTATTAAGGATGCCTATCAGTAAAAGTTAAAGCCACCAGTTCTTTTTCCTTTAGTTATTACTGCCACAGCTCTACTGCACTACCACCTTTGCTGCTCATCATTGTCGTCGTCGTTGTTGTTATTGTTCCTCTCGTTGTACACCTATGTCCACGTAGAAAATCAAAGAAGGCAAGAGCTTCAACCTACACGCCATTTAGTTTATGAGCGAGCATAAGCTTCTGCATTATGATTTCAGGAACCTCGTCGTGCCTTGATAAGAAGGAGCATAAAACAACTTGCAAACCAAAAAGTACTGAGATTTATTCGATGATAATCATCCCCAAACAACTGGTTTCGTCCATGTGCGAAAAATGTAGCGCCTTCGATCCCAATTAAATATTTGTCCAGTTCACTCTCCTCACGTCAGTCATATACAATACTACTACACGTCAACCGTACACACCACTAGACATACTATGCAACGGTGGCGCATAGCTATCTTCTCAACCACCTTCATTATGACTCAATGACGATCGCCCTAGTAAACAATACGCAGACAAGTGGATTCTAACAGCAGTGAAGAGAGAGAAGGAGAGAGAAAATGAGGAAAAAATTTACCCATTCTTAACTACCAGTACAAAAGACGTTTATCCCATAAACTACTTTAAAACCTTCACTCAGTTTTCCTAACAACAACACTGCAACACCCGTGCACAGAAGTGGTGTAGCAGTGTAGTCTGGCATAAGCGGTGGGTTGGAAGCTCCAGGTAAAAGGAGGCACATTAACTTTATGTCTTATTGCTCAAACCGTGTACTTCACCATAGAAAACGTAGGTATTCTAAAGCACATAGAGACTTTTAAAAGGACAGTTTTATGACTAAAGTTTAGTTTTATTATTTTCTGACAAGTATATCCAACATTGCTTAAAATTAGTTATAACTTGTGTATAAACATAGTCACCTTTTAGCATTACAGTATCCCTCTCCGGGAATAACCTCTCAAGTTAAAATATACAATCTTTGTATGTCTCAACATTTTCCTCTTATCCTTTCCTTCTCTTTTTCCATCTCATCAAATATCTTGTGTCAAGTAAAAAACATTGTCTGTTGGCAAACAAAAAAACGTCAGTCAAAAGCAGTAATACTATGGTTGATTTCGACAAAAATCCGACGCTTCCAAATGGCATAATGAAATTCATTGAACAATGGTGAATTTGAACGAGCTGAGGATCTTGTCCTCTCTTCGCTGAAATATTTTCGTTTCTCTCATCAAATGGTGAACTTCAATAAAGGTAAAGCAGCTGTCTAGCACTGCATTTTTCTCTTTGTGTTAACCCTGGAATTGTGAATTTTAGGAATTTAAGCACTATGCAGAGCTGTGAGGGTGAATGAAACTGACGGAACCGAACATTCTAAACTATACATTTTATCGAGGATAATGAAAGGTACCCTTTTCACTTTTAATTTACAACCAAATCAGCTTCGATTAACAAGACGTTGCATTCCACGATGAGCTTCCTCATTTATAATTATTTGTACTTATATGTATTCAAATGACGAAAGATATTTCCTTGGAATCACATCCCTATACGAGCAGAAGTAATTAAACCTTTGCCGACTACAAAAAGGAACCTGACAACCGCTGATTACTTTATATTTCGGTGACGATTAACGTTTGGTAATAGGAGTAACAATCAATAAAATGCGGACAGTATCATGATAAATCAACTTTTGATTTATATTTAGCTTAGCCTCCTTCGACTCAAGTCCGTACCCGCTTTTTGGACGGCCGGAGAAAGTTAATCCAAATCTAAGAAAAAATGCTACACCCCAACAAGGAGTTTTAATTTGAATGACAGTTCTGAAAATATTTCGTGGTGATCGACAGTATCTCACTTGGTAATCTTAGTTTCTAAACCGAGATCAGCATGTGCTAGGGGAAAGAGACCAATGCATTTACACTATGACTTAACAAAGGGTTCCTAATAAAAAATCAAGTAAGAGGACGAGAGAGAGAGAGAGAGAGCAAAAGATGAAGAAGGAGGAATGCAAAGCCCACCACATGTAATCGTGCTTCAGTACATCTTACAATAACTAATAGCCAGCAGAGTACATACAATAGATTCGTATAAGCCGTGAGTATGTGTGCGTGTGAGTGTGAGTGTAATGAAGAAAATATAAAAAGATGAGCACTTAAGCATTCAAATATGAGGCACGGCAATGGATTACCTGCATACTTTTCCCTGTATGTAATAAGTAATGCATGCAGAACGTAAGGTTTTCTTCTTCGTTAGAAGTAACCAACGTAGCGAAAAAGGTATCAGCAGGGGTTCAAACCACGCTGCTGGAGCCTATACTAAAAGAGATTTGGTCCTTGAACTGCCAGCAGTGTGCCTCGTAGAATCCCTTCCATAATATTTTCCATCCCATACCATGTTCTTCATTCTTTTACTTTTTCGTCCTTCTTAGTCTCGCTCTCTGGAGTGAGGCAGGTAATCCAAATCTTAACGTTTCTATGTATTTCTCTCTCTCTCTTTTCTTTAGATTGCTTTATATAGGTACCTTATACCTTTCCTAATAGTACTTATACACCTTTAAATATTCAATGGCCATTGACTAGCGGTCCGCCGATTCTAAATCCATCTTTGTCACTCCTTCGTTCTATTGTCCAGTTCTGTCTACTCCATCGCCTTGACAGAAAAAATATCCTATTCCAGTTTACCCGTCTGCAGTTTATTCTATGCATTGTGTGAAGCTACCCGTGTTCAAAATCTTAAAATTCTATATCCTATGCTGTGTGCCTCATTCATTCATTAGAAATCCGTTTTTACACGATACAATACCTCTCTAAGTGACCAGCACCTTATTTGTCGGGTCTATGATATGTATGTGCGGCATAGCTTAAAAAAGGTTACGGTTCAGTGAAATTCATTCTATATAATTCCCAATAACCATCATACTTACAACACGGATTAGGCATTCTATTTCTCACGGTTCCATCAAGGAACGATTCCTATGTGTGCGTAAAATATTGAGGAATTCAAACCAATGAACGAACCTACTTCCCCAATACAGACACACACATGCACAATAATAATAACAAGATACAGTCATAAATTATCCAAATACCTTTATCGTCGAAATGCTCCAAGCAGACCTTTCAGTTTAAAAAAAATGTGAGGTATAGACAGAAGAAAAGGAAGAGAGGTCGAAGATTAGAAATTTACTTGGTAAAAATCCATCCTTTCTTTAAACTTGTAAAGAATTGGCATGATAAATGAATTATATAAACAATACTGTCAACACCTCTGATCAAGGATGATTATTTCTTCAGAGTAGATACTGAGTTTTATACACCTGTATAGATGATAGAGCACCAATACAGAACATGTGTCTATGCAGAAGAGAAGAATTCAAAGATTCAATTTCCTGCAATAATTAACTTGCCTTAGGATAGAAAATCAAGCTAACTGTAATGAACTTTCAGGGTTAGGAGACGAATAGGCCAGGATTATACTAGAATATTATGGTCAGGTATAGTAATAAGAGTCGGCCAGATAGTTTACTACTCTATAAATAATCTATCGTTTCGGCTTGTAGATGGCAGACAAGAAAAAAAATTGTTTCATGCTGAGTCCAAAAACCAGTCTATTCTATACGTTCAGTCTCAAGAAGACGCCATTCACGTAATAAACGCTTAAGATTCTACAAGTATACTGGAGCATCTCCTTAGTTTTTTTTACTCTTTTAGCTAAAGTAACTTTTGTTTAGGTACGCTAACTTATACTAAATGTTAAAGTCAATGGTCATGTACATATACACAAGACAAGTGTAGAAAACTTTAACACAAATGTTCTTTACTCTTTGCATGCATACGAAAAATAATTTTATTCTTGTATACGAGAGGAGCTATCAGGGAATCTACGTTGATTTAGGTAAAACGGAACGCATACAAAACGAGTTACATTATGAGACTATGAGTTAGGTTTTTTTCCAAAATATACACAGCTAAATTGGTTTCAGTTATAACCCCATGAAACTGTGTGAGTAAGCAACACGTAGTCAGAAGTGCAGACAGCAATAGTGCACTTCAATAATAGTTTCAGCTTAACCAGTCAAAATAAATAAATTTTCTTTCCATCGTCTCCAATAAAGAGTTCCTATGAAGCACCTCACTGACTGCCGTAGACAGCGCTATCCACAATCAATACACATGTGCGTTTGCTGCCTATGTATATAAGTAAAGATATAGCAATTATAAATATATCAACAAGACAAGGCGTAGTATTAAAAACAAAATCACTTGCTAGCTAGGATGATGCACAGACAATAATAAAGGCACGTATAAGCTTATTGGATATACCTACATACACAGATTACACATAAACCGAATCCCTTATTCCGGAGTACCAAACAAAATACACATTTAACTGAGTCACTGTGAAAAGTAACCTCTTGAGAACTATCAACCAATGGGTTTATATAATGTACAAATAATAATAAGTATAAGATGGAAGAAATCACATGGGGAGCAGGAGATTTGTTAATGTAAACCATTGGAACAGCAGCAGTCATGACTACAACAAAATTCGAATGATACTTCAACTATAGCATGAGTTTCTCTTTTTATCACCTTTGTTGTTGAATTTAGACTTTTGAATGGGAAGTGCAGGATATTCTTTTATGATGGAAGCAAATATTTCTGTCTTTTGAAACTAAGACCCTTCCCATACACATGCTGCATTGCATACATTTTCTAAATAGAATGTATTTTCTCTCTCTCTCTCCCTCTCCTTTCTTTAACTTTGTGAACTGAGGAGCGAAGTGTCGAGTGTGTCTTTCCTGAGGTATAGAAAAACTGGAGGTCTCCAACGGTTACGTCGACGTCAACACAAGTAAAGATACACAGCACTCATTCAGACATAATGCTCTTTACCTTCAGATGAGCTTTCGGAAAAAGAATAACTAACTGACCAACCACTAAGTTGTCTAACTCTTTTCCTCTTAAGCATTGTTGGTTTCCTATCACATCTGGAAAGTTTAGGCAGGATCATAAAAAACAAGAAAAGTATCTTTTCCGCTCAAAACTGTCTTAATAAATAAACTGCCGTATAATAATGCACTTAGTTGCATACAGACTGTCACAACTTTGTCCAATATAAAGAGTATATAAGATGATGGTTAAAATTCTTCCTTCGCGGTCTCAGCCTCGGCCTGTTTCTTCTTCCTTTCAAATATACATACAATCGACAACATTTTCTAGATCAAATTTCAGTTTTCCTCTTTCTTTTACTTTTATCATCAGGCATCAATCTACACATTCTGAGTACCTTCACATAATCTTTGCTCGAGTCTGATTTCCTACTAATCGGTTTTGTATCTGTAAAATTTTGGGTTCATGGTTGTGTTAACTAACTGTGGTCTGATATATGTACTTTAAGGGATTATGTAAGGCTGGTATTATGTTATAAATGCCCAGGATGAACGTAATGAGAACGAGGGCGATAGAAAAAATTTTGAATTCGGTAATGAGATTCTTATTTACACTACTACAGTGCTGTTGCATATTACTTAATGTAAAATTGAACTACCTGTATGTTCAACGTACTTAGAGAATATAAGGGCAAACCATGGTACTTTTTGTAGACACTTGCGGTCTCATTCTCTGCTTTTTTTATGCCTAGGCCTTAAAGCACCTGTCAGATTGTCACGGAGGTAACTGTCATTTGGGTCCTCCTAATGTAAACCTGTCTCTTTATAATTTATATTAATTGAAAAATAATGTAACAGTGCGAAAAACTGTCGTGTACGGTGTTGCAATGCATACCCTACGCAAAAATGTTAGATACGTCGTTTCACAAGTCGAAGACTTGAGCCTGAAGCATTATCAAATGATTATTTATACGTTTCTATCTTTCGACTAATACATCGTGAATTCCCATATCAGCCTTTAAGTGCTAGTACAAGAATTACCAGACTCATATCTTGATTTCTGTACGAAAAAACCAAAAGTGACAAGCATACTCGTAATTTACGAGAGAGTAAGCCACATCAGTATCATTACTTATCAAGGAATGGGACCGACACCCTCCTCAAGACAACACTAACAGATATATGTAAATATTTGTTTTAAACCATTACTGGATTTTTTAACACCACTTGTTGCCATAAGGGATACAGATTCGGACCACATAGGACATAAATGCTGCCAAAGCGACATTCATTCCTCGCTACTCCTTACATTCATTGGCCACTTTACAAGCTAAAAAACAGGAATCAAAAGGCAAATAAAGAGTAAGCAGAAGACTAATCTCCATACTTATGTCATATATATATAAGAAGTAGAGGAGTAGTAGTGCTGTATGGCCACACCAAGAATGTGAAGTGCTTATGCACACAATGCATCTTGAGCAGGTGAGACTCGCACACAAACAGGCAGGGCAACAAAATATGTGAATGCGACGACCAAGGTGGTAGGAAGAGCACAATCAATAAACTGTCGTTATAACTTAACAATCATGTACATATTTTTATAGTAGGACCTGCTTTAAAGTCAACTTGTATTAAATATTATTTAAAATGCTTGATATTACGGCTTATTGTTAGTATTTGCTGTGCACGCTTAATGCGAAGCTTTTAATACTTGACACGTATGCAAAAATCTCCGAGAGAGAGAAAAACTTGAAAATTCCTGCTTCGTAGTATGTAACTAAATGTCTTCAGAAGGAACAGGACGAGAGAGAGGAAGGTGCATCTCTTACGACGTTTTTACAAGTCAGATTATCTGAATACACACGAGTTATACAAGATATAATAAACCTGGAAAAGAATTCAATAAAGATCTGCCAGCATATTCTTTAGGGTTAAACACACAACAACTTAAGCGATGTGTTAGAATCTATAGAGGAAGAAGACTCAAGACAAGGGGTAAGTGACAGAAAGAAACAAGAATTCTTTGGAAAACAAAATGCTGTCAACATAAAAGACTTGTCGTAATCAAAAGGAGTGGAAGTGAGTAGTTATGATTGGAAATCCTTGTTACATGAGTTGTGAGTGAATGTAGGACTACATTGTAGGTACTTAACCACTGTTACTGTCAGACATTTGTAAGCAAAATGCATACGTCTACATACTTATAGCTTGAACAGATGGAGAAGACGGACGTACGATGTAACCATGGCATGTACTTATATACGCGTGTATAATGAAGTCAAAAAAGAAACTGAATCATGGATACAAACACATACCTTGGTAGAAGTCGTGTGGAGGCCTCTCGTACTCACAACAATGGCATAGATTTCCAGCTGAAATTTCCACACGCCCATCTCTCTATCGAGGATTGCAGCCGTGGAGAGAATACCTCTTCTCAAGTCGATATCAAAGAGTTTATCCTGCATGTCACCATCCTTAGATGTGATATTCGTGATGTAGTACTCAATCTCAGCATTATTACTACCGAATGATTTGTCACTGTGACTGGCGACCACGGTTAAGACTGAACTTCCAATAGGTTCATTCTCCAGGATGGAACCCTTGTATGATGCTTTAGAGAAAGTTAACAAGCCCGAGTCACTTTTATCAGACACACCTAGAATGCTTAAATAGAGATCCGACGATTTACGCTGCGACTGAATGGCTTCATCTGTTGCACGTATCGTTAATTGATAACGGGGTTGAACATCCCCGACAACCCTTTTTAAGGTTAAACTTCCCGTATTCCGATTTAGTTTAAACAATGAAGAATCCCCACTGATCATTTCATAAGTTACCACACCATTTGATTCCGAGTCTAAATCTTTAGCGCGAACACGAGAAATTTCCACATTTTTGTCCGTGCCTTTTGTAAGCAGGGCTGCGTTCATGGAGACAAAGTTTGGACTGTTGTCATTCACATCTTCAACAATGACAGTAACCAGTTTTTCAGCTGACAGACGAATTGAAGTTGGAATGGCTTGATCAGTAGCAACAACTGTTAGACGAAATGTATCGGCAAATTCTCGATCAATTTGTTTTAATGTATGAATCACTCCTTGATTGGGATCGATTCCAAAGTGATTACCTTCAGGGTCTTGATTCACAATTGAATACTTTACCTTTCCGTTTAGACCTGAGTCTGGATCTTCCGCTGATACTGTCACAATCGGTGTATTAATACTAATTCCCTCCTGGATTTGCCGAACTATGGCAGTGGATGGGAACATAGGAGCATTATCATTGTAGTCTTGTACTAAAACTTGGAAAGGAATGGATGTGGAGAGACGTGGGTTGCCAGCATCACTTGCAGTAATATTTAATGTGTAGCTACTGTAGCGTTCAAAATCTAATGGTTTATTAAGGTATAGAGAGCCAGTCTTAGGGTCAATTCTGAAGGTTTCGTGGCGGTTGCCTCCTGTTATTGAAAGGGATACTTGTTGATTGAGACCCATGTCTGGGTCGGAAGCATGAAATTTGATAAGTTCAGTGTTCACAGGGGTTGTCTCTATAATCGAGATACGAGAATCAGATTGAGTTAGAAATTCAGGGCAATTGTCATTTTCGTCAAGAACATCAATTTTCACACTTGTGGAGGAGCTTAAGGGGTGGCTCTCAGCTGTGTCCTGAGCTATAACCGTCAGAACATATTGAGGTTGGCTCTCCCGGTCTAAATGTTTGGCAAGAATAATATGACCTGTGGTCGTATCAATTTTAAATACATCACCATCGTTGCCCTCCTTCAAGTAATAAAATACATCCCCATTGAGTCCTTCGTCGATGTCAGAAGCAATGACGCGTACAACCTGAGATCCAAGAGGAGCTCCTTCGGAAATCTGAGCAGCATAAGAACTTCTCAAAAAATTTGGTTGATTATCGTTCACGTCCGTAACATGAATGACCACTTGAGCCTTGTCACTCAGTCGAACAGATCCACTGTCTTGTACAATTATCTCTAATGAAATAAAATCCTGACCAGTTGTTTGTATTAAATTTTCACGATCAAAGGATTTAGAGCTCTTCAAAAAGCCGTTCTTGGGATCAATAATAAAGTCCGACTGTATAGAATGAATGGAGTATGTAAGTTCAGCATTTCTTCCCACATCCATATCCGTTGCCATTACTTTACCCACATATGTGTCTGGTGGCTCATTTTCCGGAATGTAGAATGTAAACGTGGAGTTGGCGAATACTGGAGAGTTGTCATTTTCGTCAATGAGGAAGATAACCACGGAGACCGTGGATGATCGTTGAGGGACTCCATTATCTCGGGCCATTACTGTCAATGAGAAGTAATCCTGTTCTTCGCGATCCAGTGGAGTCTTAACGTATAAATAGCCATCAGGGAACACTCCAAATTTCTGAGCACCGTTACCATCAACAATCTCATACGATATTTGAGCATTCTCTCCCGTGTCTTGATCAGAAGCTTGCAGTGCAAAGAATCTAGTGTTGACGGAGGTCGTTTCCAGTAATGAAGTTTCGTACGAGGAGTGATCAAAGATTGGACTGTGATTATTGTAATCAGTGATTTTTAACAGAATCAGCATTTTGGATGACAGAGATGGAATTCCATTGTCTCTAGCTGTCACTTCTATCGTGATTTGTGTCAACTCAGGTGAGAAGCGAAGTGGTTTGTTTAAAGAAATGAGACCGTTAGATGAATCAATTACAAACAAATTATCAGGGTTTTGTGTCAGTGAATAATTGATACGAGCATTCTCACCAACATCCAAGTCTATAGCTTTGACAAGGTAAACATCACATCCTATTGGAGAGTTTTCTTGGATGTCTATGATTACACGGCTACTCTCAAGCTTAGGTACATGGTCGTTTGCATCTCCCACGAGAATGATTACATTGCAGGAACCATATGAATTCTGATTGCGTGCCACGATAGTAAGATTGTAGGTAGCTTTAGCCTCTCGATCCACAGTTTTGACAGAACGTATAGCCCCTGTGGACTCATCTATGCTAAAAATTCTTTCCGCATCCCCTGACACTATACTGTATCTAAGCATTCCTTTCTCTTTCCTTGACGGAATGCATTCAACTTTTCCTACATCCTTTCCATCCTTCATTCTATTTCCGGCGTCTTCCACAATAGAAAAGCTGTACAAGTCTTGCTTACATTTTAATATTTCCACATCTGATTGAATTTCAATGTAGACAATTCCATCTTCTGAAGATTTTCTTCCACCACCATCCTTGGCCGAAACTATAAGTTGGAATTTTCGTTTCATCGAAGACTTCAAATCCTTCTTCAATGTAAGTTTACCCGTGGATTCTTCAATTGCAAACATGCCATCTGATCCCGAAACAGTAGTGAAATGGATCTCAGCATTCGCACCTTCGTCAGGGTCGTGAGCTGTGATGTTAACGATGTTGGAGTTTACAGGTGTATCTTCACTGAGGTGTACAAAATACTCCATAGGGTATATTCGTGGATCATTATCATTGACGTCAGATATCATGAGGCTGACTGTTGCGGTAGAGGACAGGGCTGGAACTCCTTGATCTTTGGCAATAACTTGCACTGTGTAAGTATTTAATGTTTCACGATCAAATTTGAGCCGACTAACAAGTCTTCCATTACTGGCATCCACCTGGAAGACACCCGGGTATGCATTCTCAGACTCTGGACTGAGGTAATATGACACCGTTCCATTTGTACCCTGATCATGATCAGAAGCAGTAAGAGTCGCGACCAGTGAGCCAGGTGGGGCCTCCTCAGATAAACTCACGGTAAGATTCTCATCAACTAGCTGTGGCTTTTCGTCATTGTCATCTAGAATAGTGATTTTTATTTGGGCGTGGGCCCATTTAGGATTCGGACCACCGTCTCTAGCTGATATTTTTAATCTGATGGTGTCCTGTTGTTCCCTGTCTAAGGGTGCTCTGGTTGTTAACAAACCACTGTTAGTATCGATGTGAAACCACATTTTTTCATTCCCTGATACGATCGAGTAGTAAAGTTGTGAATTGATTCCAGTATCCTCATCCGTGGCCGTAATACTAGCCACGTACGTTCCAATCGGTACTGACTCTCTTAAGACGGCCGAGTACTCTGTCTTGAGGAAATTCGGATTATGATCATTCACATCATTTATTCGTATGATGAGAAAGGTTGTAGAAGATCGTGGAGGTGTTCCCTTATCAGTGGCCACAATTGTTAAATTATATTTACTAATCTTTTCCCTATCCAAAATTCCATTCACACGCACTAACTGGAAGGACGGAGTGGATTCCAAGCGGAAATGCTTGAGTTCATTTCCTGACACAATGTTCACTACAGTTTCTCCATTCGGTCCTTCATCCATGTCCACAACGGAGATTGCGGCGACGACGGAGTCATTCTGTGCATTCTCATCAACAGATGCGGAACTAGCTGTGGGTGGGAAGTATCTAATGATCAAAGTTGGGTCATGATCATTCGAGTCGAGTAAATTTACCGTGATGTACGTTCTTCCATCCTGCCTGGGAATCCCATGATCACGTGCGAACACTGTGAAGACACAACTCTTAGGGCAACTCTGCTGGTTCTGCGGACAGTTCTGCTGACAATTGAGGATTTGTGTGGTGGAAACGACCCCTGTGTCGGGGTCAACGGTGAACTGTGTTTCAGTCTCAGCCAAGTAGTACGTAATTCTAGCATTATCCCCTTCATCATTGTCAGTAGCAGTAACCTGGAGAACTACGGTTCCAGGAGGAACACTTTCATTCAACGAAACTACATAGTCGCTGTGATCGAAGTTCGGTGAG
This sequence comes from Lipothrix lubbocki, assembly GCA_034696945.1. Lineage (NCBI taxonomy): Eukaryota > Metazoa > Arthropoda > Collembola > Symphypleona > Sminthuridae > Lipothrix > Lipothrix lubbocki. The sequence goes on along the minus strand of JAQGAK010000477.1, from coordinate 30,826 downwards.
TTGTCGTTGGAGTCATCAATTACAACATTTACTTTTAAATATCCAAACCTAGGCGGATTTCCTCCATCTTGTGCGGAGATGTTAAGCGTGTAGGAGGCTTTCGTTTCACGATCCAGCTTCCCGGTTGTTTCTAGGTGAAGGAACGGCGGCTCACCGCTTGGGTTTGTAGTAACAACTAAACGAAAATGATTGTCTTCGTTACCATCTAAAATTTTGTACTCTGTCGTAACGTCATTGATCCCGGTATCAAGATCCTCAGCGGGGTCCAGGAAAACTAATGTTCCTGGATTGGCACCTTCGGAAAATTTTACTTCAATTTGATCGGACGGGAAAATCGGTGAATTATCATTTACATCTTCGATGGTTATTCGCAAATCAATCGGATAGGTAGGTTGACTTGAAAGGACCACGAGGTCAAATTGATCACTTGGTAGAGCTTCTCGATCAATCTCTTTTGCTGTTCTTATTTCACCTGTCGTTCCATTTAGTTGAAATACATGAAGATTCTCATTAAACCTATACGTGAACCCTGGTTTGGTAGGGATTCTTCCCACAAACGTTCCTGGTGGTAAGCCTTCCTTGACTACGAACTGAACACGTGTATCCACAGCTCGGGAGTACACGGAATCTCCATGCTGATCGGCGGGGAAAGGGTCAAAGAAGTGCCCGGGTCCGGGACCCTGAGCATGTATAAGGAGGCAATGTGAGACAGAGATTAGCAATCCGTAGAGTATAACGCGGCGAAGGCACAACATTGTTCACGTTATTATTATGCTCTTCTTGTTCAAACACATGCATTCATTTGAAGAATGTTGCATTAGAAGATAACGTTGAGGATAATTCATGCTCATTCATGGATGAATGTAACCAGAAATTATCTCACACTATAACATTTCGCATGTAAATCCCAATGGATGAATGCGAGGCGGTTTCTCACACACACGGTAATAACAACAGTGCAACGACGACGACCACGGAAGCAATCCACCTCATCATCTTCATCCTTTTTCAGCGATGAAATGTATTCCAAGCGTAGAACTCGTTACAAGTCAAATAATTGGATGCATTATTAGTCGTGGTAGCCATCATTATCACTTAAACACTTTTTCACTCTTTTAACCAACCACATAATTTCCCTTGTATACTTTTCCGCTACACACAAATATCTCAGGTACCACGTTCTTTTATTATTGTCAGTGAGTATAAACAAACAAATGGATATTAGAGTAATGAAGAGTTCCATTCAGTGGACTGAAAAATTTGATTATTCCATAAGTAAACTGTACTGTATATATTTCAGGCAGCGTAGTGTCAAACATGAGATTTGACCGGTTATTATACAAAAAAGACTTGTCAAAGAATTTAAACAAAGGAGATAATGACCGAAAGGTAAATAATTAAACAAATACCTCAATGCTCACACACTATATTAATCGTCGTCATGTGCAAAGATGAGCCACTGTGCCTTCATAAATGTAAATAAATGAAAGACAGCTGAGGATGGGAAATACTGTAGAGGGAGAGAAATATGAAGTGAATGTATACTTACAGACGAGAGATAGGAAAAGGACACGGTTTACAAGTACGGGGATGGAATCATGGTAAAAATGTATTAATAATAAGCAAACAACACACGATTTTAGCCGGTCCCACTGAATTCCTCACACTTTTGATGACACCAAGTTGAACAACAAGTGGTTATAGATTAATGACACTACTTCACTACTGTATACATAATTCAATTAGTTTGTGCACGTTTAGTGCCTAAGATGTGCACGTATAATTAAATAATGTGAATGTAATGTGGAGTGCATTCCCTCTTAAATGAAATGACGAGGGGAAGCATAGCTCAACACAAGACAAGATTCGGATGTGAACTGTTTGCTGTTGTATTGTCAAAGTGCAAGGCCAAGCATTACTTTGCCCCAAGGGGCTACAGGTACCTTTAGCTGTACGGTAGGAGGAACGGCTGAAATACCTCATCTTGAGAACCAATCATGTGAAGTGCAAAGGAATGTACATGTAAGCTACCTTTCCGAACCCCATCGAACCATCTACCCCTAACCTGTCAAAAGATACCCTCTGGTATTTATAACAAGTCTCGCTCCGTAACAAACAGTACCCATCCCACAATTCTAGGCTGTAACTCGTGTGCGTTGTGTATATGTTTCACAAACATCTTTTGGTTCTTGTTGTGTATTATTCCATGTATTATAGACGGTCTTATTACATTAGCAGATAAGAGCATTATTATAAAAGTATAAGTAATACTGTTTATACGTCCTCCTGAAGAAAACTGGCTTTCTGCAAAAATTGACCCAACTGCTGCGAAATGAATTATCTCACAGGTTTATCTTTTTCTATATATAAGATCCCCATACTGAGCCAGTCAGAAGAGAGACGGAAGGCAAACGTTCTCTCAGAAGTCCGAGTTATATATTTATGCTTTTTACATTATTACTGACCGAAGTATTACACAACTTTTTAATTGCCTCTGCAGTCTGCACTACTACTCTGTTGCTGCTGCTGCTGCCGTGCCACAATACTCAAGAATTTCCTGAGTTTCGTGACAAGCCATTTATATAAGTACATAAATGTATTGAGAAGTAATCAAAACTTTTCTTTCGCCAATCGAAATAGTTGAAAAAATAGTTTCTGATTCTTTGTATTGAATTGTACTTATATAGGGGAGTTACAGACTTTTTCGAATTGTTAATTTATTGTTGTCATGAATAAAGATGATTGCTGTTTTATTATTCCTTATAGATATTAAGCGTCTATATTAATTTATACTTATATATAGGCCCAACCTTTATGAATGTACTATATAAACGCGAATTATGTGATATAATGAACTCCATATATCTTTATTATGAAGGTTCAGCTTTTGAGATTAAGCTGTACATATTTGAGAATAGATCATCTGAGTTATGCACTAAGAACGGCTGACAAGAATTCCATTGCAAATGTGGTTGCTGTAAAACAAACTGATTGTGTCACTATATACTAAACAACATGTAAGGGGAAGGCATTGCGAATTATAGATGAAGCTGATAATTACAAAACTTGACTTTGCCTGCAGTTTAAGTTTTTGCTTTCATTTGGCTAAAATACGAAGGTTCATTTCCATTGTATAATTAAAAGCTGGGCTGGATTGTCGATTTTAGCTTGAATTATCACGGGCCACCAGTACTTCATATACATACGTACAGAAATGATCAGCTAAGGTAGGGTAAATGGTTTTCAAATTTATTTACTTTCACAGATAAATAACAATCGTACACGGAATACGATATGAATTTGCTTGAAGTACCTACGAGACAGGTTAGATATATACATACGTACATAAATACATAGTGTGCTCTTACGGCCACAATAACCTAACCTAGGAAAATGATCAGACAAGAACAACTGAATAAAATTATCCACACGAGTGATTATGCTCATGCATTATAAAAGTTTTTTTGAGTTAAACTGCCCCTTAGGTAAATAATGACTCAGTTGCCTTTAAAAACTCCTTTGCAAACTGACGATCAGAAAAGCGGTCCACGGAGGCCTTTGCTCGCTGACGTATTGCTGCGCGAGCTTCCGGTGTCATTGACAGAATCGTTTGGATAGCCATTGCATAGTCGTTTTCATCGGTGGCTAAAAATCCGTTTCTAGAACCGTCAAATTCCATAACAATATCCATCATGGGACCTCCAGATCGGTTAGCCACCATTATAAGTCCTGCCGCCATGCATTCTACAACGCCTGGTTAAAATTAATTAATATAAATTATAGAGCATATCGTAATAATAAACAACATCATCACGCCGATTAAAGTAACTAATAACTCGTTATTAGGTGTATGAATACACTAAATAGTAAAAGAAGCTGAATACTTATATTATTATTGTAAATTACTTACCAATTCCGAAGTGTTCATTCCACATACTATGAATTCCTATTAATCCCTCTGAAAGTTCTTGTTTCAATTCGTCGTATGAGATATTTATCTTAAAAATTACATTTTCTTCCACTGATAAGTGCTTACATAAATCTTGCATGTCTTTCACTCTGTTGTGATCTTCTTGATTTCGGCAACTGCCAATTAAAACTAGACGTACTCTATCCCAATCCTGTTCTTTCATGATTTGCCTTAAATTGAAAAGCATTCTAATTTGTAACGGATGATCCTTTTCAGGGCGAAATTGAGCTACGGATACAATCTTAAGAAACTCCTTTTGTCCGTCGTCAACAGACGGAATTTTTTTGAAATCTTCCACATCGCACGGCGGGTATACTTTAAAGGTTCTGGACTGAGATTGCCACAGTTGATTGATATGGTCTTCAGTCCAGCTGGAGTTGACCATAACAATATTATTGCGCCTTCCTGCCCAAGCGTACATCTTGGCGAACACTTTGTAATAAATTATCTTCAAAGATGTCAAAAATGGACTCCTTGACACTGAGTTACGGTTATTGTACGACTCCACTCGGTTTGACACTCTGCTTAGCATGTCAGTACTAATTGTTGGATAGTGAACATATGAGCCTACACGACATCCTCCAAAAAATTTGAACACGGGAATTGAAAAGGCATATCCCATTGTATCGATGTAGATGTCTGCAAATTAAACAAATAAACACGAACCTTCATACCTTCAGAGTAAAGTAAGAAATTTTTTTACATTAACTACCACAAGCAACTCGAAGTAAAACTTTGTATTGCGTATCTAATCTTAAAAATCAGTAGTGTGAATATAAACTCACCAGGAACGAACTGACAGAGAGCTTCCAAGCTTAAATAAATAGACCCCAAACTTTGTCCCAGTAACGTGAAATACGAGTACATATTCGCCTCTACCCATTTACGGCGATGTAAGTAAACGAACTCAATCTTTTCTGGGAATTCTATATCGAACCGCTTTTTTGCATTGGCAATTATGACATCCGGTGCGACGCCAACGTCTCCAGTGTACACAACAAATCGGTAGCCGGAATATCTGGATAAAAATCCCCAAGTTAGAAATATGTCAATTCAGTATGAACTTAAGAGAAATAAATGTTCTGAAGGAGCACTAAAGCTCACATAAATATAATATTCCTTAGTTTACCTCTGCTGAAGACATTTTATAGCCGCCCAAAGCACACGCTCGCCTCCACCTCCAGCATCGCAATAAGGATGAAAAATTCCAACGGATACCCGATCATCATCTCTCCTCTGACTTTTCTTAACTTTCCCAACGCTCTAAAACAAAAGAATTATCCCAAATGTCAAAGTCACAAGTTACAAGTAACTAAGAATTAAGCATGATGTATATCCAGCAATTGAATTCATGGTTAAAGATTTACACAGAAATATATCTACAGTCATGTCATTCAATTATATGGATTATCATTTCACCGATAAAATAAAATGGTAGATATTATTAATATTTAAAAATAAATTTTACCTGTTTCAGAACAAATGACCCCACGGCAAAAACAAATGATGCCAGGGAGAAGATACCCACCAATAATATCATCAACATTCTCAGTCTCAGATGAAGTACTTACAATGCAGGAGGTCTTAAATGCACTATTATTTAAATAAGCTACCCTAAGCTATTATTCGAAATGGGAGAAGAACGATAATTAATCGTGATTAAGTGAAGGACATTCTCTTCAATTAACACAAGGATTAATAATTATTTGCCGATAACAGCAAACTCGAAATCAACACGTGTACAAATCTAAAAGCTGTATACGTAGATCATTTTATTTAATATTCACTGTCAAGATTAAATCTTTTTATTTTGTACATATCCCTATTTACCGCATAATGCCGCAGACAGACTTTTCCTCTTTTAAAGATTTGCAGTGCATCCGATACAAAAGTTCGTCAGTGCTTTGTTCAGAATTCGCGCTGAAATATTTGAGCGAGATATAAACTCCGTTTGGACAATTTTATGAATGCATGGGCCCGGAATTGAAAGAAATTTCTTTTGTATGGGTAGTAAAAAAATCCGAATGCTTTTTCTTTGCATGCTTTAAAATACTTAAATAAATAAATGAATCATGATTTATTTAATGACAATATTCCTAAATAAAAATAAAATACTGGAATAAAAATTATATTAATAAATGCGCAATTAAAAAGCAAAATACGAAGAAATAACCTAATAAATAATAACCTTAAAAAATATTTAATAAATAAAATAATTTATGTTTAATTCTGATTTTATTTCTTTAAATATAATTGAATTTCCAGGATACACGCTACATGTTTGCGGCTATACGATATTAACGCTTTTGAATTCAATGATCGCGAAAAATCCATGATGTATTATTTGTAGATAGCTCGTATTTGTTTCACAATAATTTCAACTTCAGAATAAGACTTGTTGGCCCTCACGCAGCTCTTAACCGGGTGGCCATCCCAATTGACGACCTCCGAGGACGTGGATATGCAAGTGATAAACGGACTGGCACCCATCCGGCCCATTGTTGACAACTGGGTAGGAACAATTTAGAATTGTACAAAAAATTATGTCTTGCATAATATAAGTAAAAACATGCATTAGTGAGTATTAATTAGAATGAAAAGTGTAAATAAAAATCATGTCGTGCATAGGTACTCAGGTGTGTCAGGTGCATAGTACACACTTAATTAATTAACACATGGAAGCAAACTTTTCCTCACCTAGTCGGTATCCGTTTTCCAGTCCTAAATCTGCGGCTTTCTTACGAGCAATAAGCATCAAGTGTCCCAGGAGCTATGAAGTAAGGCAAAAACCGCAAAGTAATTATTCCATACCCGATTGTACACATAAAATATGATATAAATGTATGAAATTAATTAATATTAATGTTTTTTAACAAATTACAGCAGCATCGCTGTCCTCCGCTTTGCTCAGCATAGAAATTCGTTTCTTCGGGATAACGAGAAAATGAGTCGGTGCTTGGGGAGATACATCATGGAAAGCAATACAGAGGTCATCTTCATGGATGAGCTTGGCCGGGATCTTCTTATCAATGATCTTGCTAAAAATCGTCTCCTCTTGTTTATCCGCACCAGCAGCTGCCGCTTCTTGGGATTTCTCTACTTCGGATGACATATTCTTAAAAAAAACAAAAATGATATATCATCATCCAGTCTTTAAATTCATGATGTAGGTGTAGATAGCAGCTTATGAAAAATAAAAAATTGCAAACCGCTTTCTGAAATGCGAAGCACGTTCTTTGGTTAATTGAACTTCTCAGTGGCAAAATTTTAGGGGAAACTAACTGATGATGGAAGTTCCTGCAGAAGGAAGGGCTTGAGGCTCTTAATACTTGGACGAATCCAAGTCCAAACCGACTAACGAAATTAATAAATTTATTTTACTCTAAAGCAATAATAGGCTTCTATATAATATTCGGCATCAGTTTTAATATTCAGTACTATAATAAATTATTACAATATTATCCACATCTGCTCAAAATACCGACAATGGGTAATCAATATCAATACTACAAATTATTTTTGTACAGGTTCTCAATGATAGCGGCACTGAATGAAACTGTTTGCTAAAAGTATTTATTTTAAATAATATTCCTAATATTTTCAATTTTAGAGCCTGCTCGACAATTAATTCCTCCGTAATTAATTAATTTCCTTTTATTTAAAAAAAATCCCTCACTTACCAATTCATGCGGAGTGTCAAATTAAAACAGACGGAGAGGTTCCAGTCGATTGAAATACTTTAATAGTAAATAACCTTTTGACACTACCAACAAGTCAGTCGGCAGTTTCCTCTTGGATACAATTTCTAGAACTGTCGAAGCTTCCACTCAATGCAAATAAACCGAAAGACATTCATGCCATTGAGATTTTTAAAGCTTCGCGCCATTCCAAGGAATAGGGAGGTGGAAATTATATCTTCATCATAAACGGTAATAATGTAATAATAATACATAAGTGCATTCGTGGATTGTGTATGTATTACCAAAAACTTGCGATCTGATTTCATTTTACTCTGGATTTTGGTATAAGCATTATAATATACTTACTTTTGGCCATCATCCTTCTGGTAATTAAGTTATTTCTATAAAATGAAAATGCTCAGAATTTCGAAATTGGAAGTGAAATGAAGATATATGATAGTTGGTAGTTTTATGAGAAATGACTATAGATGTTTATTAAAATTATGTTTAGATTATTTAATTATTAAAATCATGTTTAGAGAATTTAATTTTAAAATTGTTTTAAAAGTATTTAATCATTAAAATAAATTTTAAAGTACCTTATTTATAAAAATTACGTTATATTTTTTTAAAGCAAATTATTATTTTAATGCTAATGGAATCATTATGCCTTGTATTTATTTTTTAATAATAATTAGAATATGGGGGAATTAACTATTTAAATTAATTTCCAAGCTTTCAAATCAATTACATATAGCAGTGATCATCTTCAGGGCTTGAGTAAGAATGAATAGAAATATCTTGTGTTTTGTATTATTGATTATATGACTATTAATCTTATCAAGCATAGAGGCTAATAATAATTATGATCAACTCTGTATTACGAGTATATACGAAAGGGATGGAATAATTCCTGTAATAAAGTACAATAAAGTATAGCCTGTAAGTGTAATAAAGTATATTATCTAAATAAATCGTAAATGAGTTTTTCTCATGGTGCCCCAATGAAGTAGTACTACTGTTGCATATTTCCCAAGATGCAGCAACAAGCAGTATTTTATGAATGTGCAATGATGAAGGAATAAATGTTATTAATGAATGCAATGATTTTTAATAAATATGACTAGTTGTACACGCATGATAAAGTGTAAGATTATACTAAACTGAAAAATTTATTCTTTTATACGTCTTCAGCAGTAAAATTAGTATGGATGTCACATGCACGGAGGTATATACTTGTCACACGTACTAAACTAACTCATTTTTTACAATCGTTCAGCGTTTTAATGAGTTTCAAAGTATATGGTATTTTATACACTTTGACTGTAAATATGTCTGGAGAAATATTTTTTTCATAGCTAAAGCTATAATAGTATATAATTTATACAGAATATATTATATACTCTTCAGCATATTGTTTCGAGAATAATGGTCCATAGGCTGTTGGGGTTATGTGGACAACAAGCTGACGTCAGAACCTTGTGTGAATATTTTAGATGAATTTTATGTATGGATTTTGTATCTATAAAAATGTAGTAGCCGTAATGGCAGAGTATATGAATCTACAACATAAAAATAATATGAATAAAGAAGTAACCATGCGGCGTAAGTGACGAAGACTAGTGTTAAAGAGATGACCCGCTATATTATATTATATTTGCCCGAATAATATATAGTTTTTCTATTGATTTGAAGTTGCAGTTATGAAGCCCTCGTATATACTTGCAACTTTTACATGAATACGAGGTGGAAAAATGAACTAAACAGGCACTACTGTATAATAAGTACTACATATAAGGTATGTACATAATTTGTATATTTTTTTTAGAATATCATTACCAACACCATTAAACTACACAAACTCATATGAGAAGTATATTTCGTCAATGTTTCCGATATAAATACATACAAGTGATTATAGCGGAATTAAGCAACTATTTTGTTTCTTATAACAGTATAATACGGACATTAAAATTTTAAACCCACAATATATTTATACTTATACAAAGTTTTCCATTGTTAAAATTGCTGCCCATTCATAACGTCTTGACCACGTATATGTACTTCCCAGCAGACCAGTACGCTATAAGGTACGTCAATCCATATATCTTTCCCCTTATAATAAAAAGTACATAAAATTATAGTGGCTAAAAATTATTTTTTTCAACCACAAAGTTGGTCATACAATGCAGACAAAATTTGATTAAAATGCAAGATACAATTCAGAAATAACTTTTTGGAAGAAATTTCGTCACACAAGTCAAATAATGACTGGTTATAATAATAACCATTGTTGCTTTCACAGAAGCAGTTACTATATAGCAGTAGTAAGTTTATTTTAAATTTTAAAAGATATTTTAAGCTGCTGAATTACAACCCTTCATAAAATTTCATTTCTTATTCTTATAACACTGAATAATTCCTGCTGTTTGTCACTTGGTGTACATACTTACTTTAGCAGCTAATATTAAAACAAATGCTGTTAGCAGTACGCGAACTTGGTACTACAGATGAAGCTATTATAATGTAATGTGTATACAGTTTATATAAATACATTTTTTTGGGTGCATATATCTGCAAAAAATGTTTGAAATTTGAATTGTAGCATTTTGTTTTGTCCTATTATTATAAGCGTTTATGCCCAGGTTATAGTACAGTATACGGCAGAAATTTGTCTGCATTTGTGTGAATCGTCATATTACTCTTTCGACCAAATTAAAATACTTGTGAACTCCTCACTTTTGCTAAAAAGTTAATTGTGGACAGTATATTGTGTTAATAAGAAAATCACTTTCAGACTTGAGAGCCAGAGCCAATGTGGTTGCATACGCAGAGATTAGTAGTAATATATTACATTAACAAGTTTACATGTTATCCAAATTGTTTGGAATCGAATTTTTTTGGCTGATTATAAACTCAAGTTACAACTTGGTTAAATTACTCAGAACTATATGACTTACAGAATTTTTCTGCACGGAAATGATAATGTTTTCACATTTTTTCTAATATCTCGCATCTCTGGCAGATTATAATCTCTACGCATGTACTGCATCCTCATTAAATTCTTATAGTTATATGCATTGTGTAGTTTTCTTGTTAAAACTTAACATTTCTCGTTCACTCATAGTGAATCATTAACATAACATATTTGCTCAATATATCTTCTTGTTATAAGTATCTATATTGTTATAATATATTATATATTTATTATTATTATTATAGTATGAAACTACCCAGCTGTACAGATACTAATTTTTTTCAATGAATGGCTGATGTATTTAATTCAATCTTCTCACATAATAAACTCACAGGTGTAACAGCCGCACAGGTTGTTTACTAGTTACTCCTGATTTGTACACTTGGCGTGCCTGTAAAACATCAAATAAACCATCATAATTTTATACTTAAATGCAATGATTATAACGCAAGCGTAGGACGTGAGTCTTAATAATTTTTTCATTTAGTGCATTACGAAATTGAAACAGGCATGTATAGCAACCAATGTCATTATTAATGACAATATTAACTTTACTATTTACTTTACACGTCCAGAATTTGATTAGGTTGTGCAAGAAGGGAATTGGGAATGAATATACAAAAGGAGTCTGTTTAATGCACACATGTCAGCAATTACGGACGTCTATAACCATACAGATGCTCGATCACGTAATAGCTCGAAACAGGAAATTAATTCAACTGATCTAGATGAATTGCTTTTCCCGTGTTTATTATGCATGCTGCATAAGTACATTCATGACGTCTTTAAAAATCGTTTAAAAAGGCCTTACTTAAGAAGATTTATTCTCCCGGTTTCTGAGGGATGGCCGTGATTGAGAGTCTTCGGATGTTTGGCTTATCATACTCTTCCATACTCATAGTGCGCTGTCTCAAGAGTTGAGCCGGCGTTTCTTCCGTGTCTCCGCCTGAGAACGTACGTTGTCGTTCAACTCCGGGCATAGTGACGGAAGTTAACAAACCTTGGCCCTTGCAGAATAATAGGATGCTTTGAGCCACCTTTTCCGGCTGTTTCCAAAACAAAAAGTGATTACCACCACGCATTTTGATTTCATAATCAACACACCATCTCGAATACAAATGACTGCACCATAACAGATTAGAAACCCCGATCTTCCCTATGGAAACAACCTATTACACAGCCCATTTCCAATACAAGTACCATACAACAAATGAGAAATGTTTGGACACAAAGGAACTTATTTACCGCTTCATTTATAACATCACCGACGTCGTCGATTTTGAGCAGTTGTGTTTTCTGCTTGTCCATCAATGTATGAAGCTGTGCCACAGACGTTCCATAAGACCCTTTTGTTCCGGCCAACAGCAATGTGTCAATTTTCAAGTTCTTCTCCAACAAACCCGTTATATCTTTGCGACTGCGAAAATATTGCACACAATGAACGTCAATGCAACCTTCCATACAAGAGCGTATACATAGAATGTTATCAGTTATCATGTCTATAAGTAAACATCAGCTCACTTGAGGAAAGCGTCGACGTAAAGTTTCAAGTTTTTAGGATTAATAGCAGACTTGAGCTTCTGCTGGTAGTCTTGAATAGTTTTTTCACGGTCCTTCATGACTTGTTCATCATTTTCCAATTGCTATACATAGTCACCGAAAAAATAGTTACATTTCCAAAAAGCACAGACTTTCGGTCGTTACATAACATTGTGATTTTCAAAATAGTATAATGTTGAATGCTAATCCTAACTAGACAAATCTATTACCTGCGCTACCGATTCTAATAATACATACTTTAAATTCTAGGGTTGTAATAGTACAGAATAAAAACTATGGATATAGGTATTAGTATTACAGTACATATAATTTTCTAAATCTAAAATATATGTCCCGTCTATACTTTACGATTCTGCAAGTATTATAAAGAGGTTTGAAAAACGACGTTCGGATTAGTTTTTACACTATATGGCTACTCTGAACTACAAACAAGCATGAAATCTACCAACGTTGTAATGGTTATAACACAACATTGCCATTCTGAAATTTTAAAACAGGCATGCCTAAAATCAATTTGAAGAGCTAAAAATAATCAAAGGCATTAAAGCAATATTTATTCACAGCACGAAAGCTTTTACAAACGAATTCGACATGTATAATAAGCAAATATTAAATTCACACCAGGATGCATAGATTTTGTAGATACAGAGAGAAATATATGTTTATGAACAATTTCAGCCAAGAATTAACATGCGGTTGTATAAAAAGAGAATTAGTCCAGACTACTACAACGATACGACTCTCCGGGATGCATGAAAGTAAAACAACCTTTGTAAAACAAATTATAAAATGTTGTGTACTGTGTATTCTATATAATGTTGATAAACATGTACACGACTTACTGATTATACTTAGTTGGCATGGGATATTGTACTGTGAGGTGTATAGCTTTTAGCGCACCGGTCAAAGGCATTTCGGCTTTCAAGAACTTCCACACACTTATCATAATATAAGCCTCATGAATCTTGGTAATAATGAATACAAATACTAAAGCTTAGGTACATTTATAGCTCAGCAGATAAAATTCCCAACCATAATTTATGCTTCCTATAATACTCAACTATAGAATTCTGTGAATATGTCTAGATACGCATGTATCCGCTCCAAACAAACTTTTATTTTCAATGGACCGAATTGTATCTCACCCGCTGTTATTATTTATCCCTATCGATCCGCAACCATAATCGATGTTAGCAACACAGAGTGTAATCTCTGCTTTTAAACTTTTCTGGTGTTCTAGAAGCGAACCACTGTGGCAATGACAACACATAAAAGCGTGAACTCATTCCTGCTCTTGCGACCATAAGATCTCATATATAATCGTCAACTCAAATTAAAGTTTTTCCCTCGAATCTATACTCTCCTTTATATGGGTAGCTAGAACGAGAAAACGATATACTGATGAAAACCAAAAGTTTGCAAGTTATCGGCGATTATCCGAGTTCCTTTAAAACAAATAACTTCACGCTATGATAAAATCGTTGTCAATGTTTTGTTTGGGATGATGCGCGTATACATACCTATACATACCCTTAACTACATAAATCCAGCCACCCCATATAAATGTGATAAAGGTAGTTTAGCGGGGTTCAGATGTCAAGAACCTAGCCTGATGCATCAACATGTGTTCTACAAACTTGGCTTGTCATTACCCATAAACATTTGTTTTCTTTAAATACATAACCTGATAAACTTACAGCCTGTGATTATTTGGTTTACCAATCTGAGAACACTAAATCCAGGAATATAAGCAATAATTTCAATTCCCAAATCCTAGAATTTATCATTTTAATTCGTGTTGAAAAGCGTAGGGGGCGAAGATCGGATGTAAGTGGAAACCTGCTGAGGTTAGGTTGCTGCAAGTGTTGACTCACGAAAAACCTCATGCGTACGGTCTGGCGTCCTACACTATATAAGTATATTTCACTTCAGATTTGAAACCGAGAATGAATGATGGTTCATTCAAATAATCCGAGTCTCAAGTTTTCATAACTATGAAAATGAATATCTATACTATGCCAACCGGTTTTCAAACGTTAATCACGGTTGTAAAAATCCTGCTAGAAAGTCATCGATTTTTTTGGCAATACATACTTCAGTATAGATACCAGTATTTCCATACGAGAACAAAAACACTGATAATGTTACTCTCCAAATATTTTTGAAAGATTCCGAAAAACACACAATAAGAGTGAGAAATTATGGCTGCCAAGTTCCCTTTCAATAGTAAAGTTTCTACTCCCCGCCATTTACCTAAATGTACATATAATGATAACTAAATGCTATATGTTTGCTGTATACTGGTGAGTTCTCGTATGTCTGGGCCCTCATGACAAAGTATGTGAAGCGTTCAACTAATTGTTATCGCAATATTACTTTCTACTTTCACAACTCACAAATTTCAGACGAACACGTTGAAGGTGGAGTTGAAATTAGTGCAATTTTATTATAAGTCTAAAATACCTTCATCAGCTTTGTATGTTCTGTCGACATGCTGATACTATATGACAGTTTCAAAGTACACAAATCCCGATGTAATTTTCTCTCAAGTAATTATCCCTACAATATGTGCATATCTCTTAATATTGTACTTTTCTATGCAGACATGCCCAAGTGCAACCGGCAATCAATTCTAAAATTATTATTGTACCTATACGTACAAATAATTCTTAAGCAAAATTTTAAATGCATAATATGTATTGAATACGAATAATCACAAATTAATATTTCCTACACGAATAACCGAAGACTACAATACTATTAAATTGAGGTTAGTACATGTCGAGTTCAGTAACTATTTCATAATATGTATTATGTAGATGTAAAGGCAAAATCCAAAAAAAACTGAACATCCAGAATTATCGTGAATAATATATACACGGAACTGGAACAAATAAACTGATACAAATGATCGCATGACACTAGAAAATAAAGTGTCATGCGAACTTTTTATGTAAATGCAACAGTGATAAATGTGTATACATGGTGATATTAGCGTGTAGATAATAAATACAGGTATGCAGAATAACTAACGTATACGAAATCGATGCACTGGGGGGAAATGACTAATGTAGCACTATAGTAGTAGTATTTTTGCATGTTCTAATGCACTATAAAACTAATAACTGATGACTAAATCAAGCTAGGAGCTCTAGTGGTTCACTGCCGACCGGCTTCGGTGTTAGAATACTAAAATCTAAAAAAAAATTTAAAATAATTGACAATGACATGAAATTAATAGGAAGCTCTTGTATATCGAACATAAAAAATGGAGGCGTGTTTCAGTTGCTGCAACGTGTGACAATTAAAAAAGTTAGCAATTATAAAATCTACAAATATTTTAAAATCACAGCTAATAATAACATATGAGAGAGCAAAGATAGCTGAAAAAATAGATAAATTATATTTGTTGATCAACTTTAGCGTAGAATACTTTACCTCTTCAAGGTTCTTTGTGTTGTTGGAAAGCGGCGAAGAGCAACATGGTCACATAAAAACAACAAACATGTCAACCATAGAATTCATTGGTAATAAGAAAGTTCTTTACAGCATCAACTTTTAAGTCAGTTTTACCTCCTCTTCCGATATTATAATAGATTCTATAAATGTAACGCATTGTCAGATGTGTTCTGTCGTTTCTCCGCGTTATCTTACCATAATGAATGCATAAACAAAATTTCCGGACAAGCCAATTCTCTTACGAAAAAGCAAATACACAATCTCCCACACAGTAGTATGAGAGCTAGAAGCACTAGAATTACACCCTGGTAACTCAAAGTTTCTTCAGCTTTCGAGTATTTGCTAGTGTACTTCAACTGAAAATTGGCTGTAATAGCACCTAATGTTTGATAAGGAATACATAAAGTATAAGTAATAGTAAATAAATAGCAGTGGAATAGGATTCCCTGCAGACCTCAGCACTGCAAATCTCAATCAAAAATCAAACCTCGACTACTGGTACATGTAGAACTTCAAATATATGCACAGAAATGCCTGTGTAAAGTAAAAACAACCAAAAATGCAAACATTATTATAGCACTTGTTTTAGCATATTTATCTTAACCTAATTTGTTTTGAGCACAGATGACCACAGCGCTTTCGGCATACACCAACGGATAGTAATCGACACAACACACTAAAAGACACCAAATAGTCAAAAACATGCTGTTACTCTATGGAAATCAATACAGCTGTATATATATATATATATGTATATATACACATAGATAGAGAAATAAAAAATAATACCCAATCATGCATGCAATTAATTAAATATAATGTAACAGAGACACGAGACGCTGAAGAACAGAAACAGGAAACGACCCATCAATATTTAGCACAACAATATTCCCCTAATTACAAGTAACAACCCCAACCCGCCTGTACAAAACCCATTTTAAAGTGAAAATTATGTGTACATATAGCTTTTAAAATATTTCGTATATTATAATATTTAAATTAACTTTTAAAATAATTAGCCTAAAATTCTTAATATGGAATATCATGTATTCTAATCCCTTATCCAAGATCGTATACATGCTGAAATTTAAAAAAATCTTCGGTGTCAATCTCTAACCTAATATCAACATATTCTCATTTTAAATATAAGTTAGTAGTTAATAATTACGTATACACGAAGTAATAATAATGATAGTTATCATGAACTTGAATCGAGGAAAAAATAGACTGTTTGTTAGGAGGAGGTAGATCCAGTTATGCAATTCAACTTTTCTCTATAACGTTGTCCCAATCTAACAACGTAGCACCTACCACAATTCCTTCCAACTCTCTATACGGCTTGCCTTTACGTGAATTTTGGCCTTTTACACGTCTGGACTTAAACGTTTGTTTACGGTTGCTATGTATTCTTTTGCACGTATTAAGATCACGCTCCTACATGACAAAAACTCTAGTACATATCTGCATAACGAGACTCCGTCACGAAACACCTTCGAGTTTAATATGTCAGGTATGATTCCATAACTTGAAGGTTTGTTTGTAAATAAAAATGGTATTCTCTAAACAATTTTAAAATGTGCAAACAATAAATCATATGGCATAGAGCTTTAAAAACGACAGTTTATAGATATTAGCTTAAATAATGCATTATTATTTTCAATCTTGAGGGCGTTTACCCAGACTTATAGCCGTTCCTACGCGGAGAGAGAAGAAAGTGATGAATGAAGAAAGCACACTGGGTTTCTTCAGGGGCTAATACAATTTAACATACGACGTGGGATATCTCTCTTGTGCTTCTACTTTTTCATGTGTAGTTCCTACTAAACTTGTCTTTATCACATGCTTAGGTCGACATATACTACGCGTGTATGAAAATAATATTAGGTGCGTATATTACATTGATAAAGTATTCCCATCAGTATTCAGGAAAACTGCTCCCCATCATAAGTTCCCAAGTATGTAGTCAAATAAGCCCTAATGGGATCAAAATTGTCTCGGTATTTTCCTTTTTATAATACCGCAAGTGCAGATTTACTACGCACAAAGTGATGAGCTAGAATGATATTAGATATAAACTTTCCCTAATAAACGCTTGAACTTCCGCATCATTGGAAACTTTTCTTGCTGGATACAAGATACAACAAGTATATAAGGTATAAAGGTATAGTGAGTAATCCTGTGTTATCATTGATTGTACGTAACTTGAACGTATGTTTAACCATAAGGAAGAACTAATACTTGAAGAGATCATTTAGATTATCATACATACATAGTAATTGAAAGAGGTATATTTATAGTACAAAAGAACTTACATGTCCAAATTTGTGGAAAACAAGATACTGTTCCGTTGTTGGATTATGACCCACATGACCAAGTTTCCAGTTCATGATCTGAAAATAATTACGTGATTAATAGAATATTCGCTGCAATGTTTTCCAAATATGTAGTATCAATGTCCATAATTTCTTCTAGAGTGTCGTGATACAATGCTAAGACGGTCATGATGAATTTTGCCAATCAAAATTGATATTTCAAAAATCATCTCCTTCGCTTCTTTTTTTAAAAGGCATGTGTCATTCAAGTACACATGCCGCATAAAAGCATTACGCGGTCGATGCTTCATCCTAGGCTCCGTACTTTACTACATACGGGCGTAACAAGGGAAACAAACTAAATTTAGCCTAGGAAACGACGCGTGCAAATACCACCGCCTGATAAAAGGATCTGTTTTCTACGTGTAAACACCACTTACATGGACAATACAGCATATTACATTCAAATAGCGTCGTTTCAGCCGTGGGGAAGTAAATAGAATTTGAGCTATCTTCAAGCACGTTAGATACACTGGGTGATATTTGACAATGTCCCGAAAGGGAAATCCTTTCTGAGCATCAGTGAGAATTTAAAATACGCTTAAGATATATCTCTGGCGGAAAATAAGATATAGATAGATATATCTAGGATGTAAAGGAAGCTCCGCAGCTCTTTCTGGTAAGTGAAGACCATTTAAAAACACATCTTTTGGTAAACCCTCCCCATGTAAAAAAGTGGTTCGCAATGTTTGTATACAGCGTTTATTTCTATTTTCGTAATTCGTATACGCTTTGCACCTCAACCACCAACTTTTCCCATGTAACTGCAAACATTAAATAACTGGAGACATTCACATGTACTCAGTTGGTTTAATGTATACATGTGAATGTGTATATAAAGTTTTGTACACAATGTGGATGCCAAAGCGTTAATATGTGGAATCTCTTCCCGTCTCTCAACTGTTGTTCTCATACCGGCGTTATGACTGATATACATGACTGCTCGGCTGCCAGATTTTGTTATCTCCGCGTGTCAGAACAAACGTTCGCAATATTTGCAACCATGAGGGAGAGAATTCACAGATGTCAAGATATTCAAAGTATACATTGCACACTGTAACTTTCCAATGGGCATTCCAAACTGTACTTGAAGTCCGCTCAAGTTGAAGGGTAATTGAAATAAAAAGTGAAACGGTTTATGCATGAGAACATTTGGAATGCACTTGGTAGTAAAACCAACCGTACCTTGTCCTTAAAATAGTCCATGACTGAGACTTTGCCAGCAGTAACATTGACCAGGATAAGTCCTAGACATCGGGATGCGTGTGCCATACCGAAACGTAGGAGGATATTAGCTCCAGCACCTTCTCCCAATCCAATCACATATTTGATGTGCAGGAAATCCAGCACGGTTACTAAATCTTCTCCTATCATCTGCATCGTTGGAAACTGGAAACTATATTCGTGAAGAGAAAAAGAAAAAAATAAGATCAGAAAAATCCCAAGGACCGATCCCTCGACTTACATCAATCATACAAACTTTCTATAACGACAATTTGTACATCTTAGATTTAAATTTCATATCTACAATTCAATTTCAATGGGATATAACATGCAATCTCTCGGGTCACCAATTTCAGATGGAGTCCACTTTACTCAAGCACATACACTGGGATTTTACATGCTGACGTACGTGCCAATCGTTTAAAGGTTGTTATGGCGTAGAGATAACTTGAGACTAGCAATAAGGTTCACACAGTCGGGATTCACATGATTCATGTTTAGAACTTATTTCCATTCCCTACTTTCTTGCCTTTCGTATTAGTGGCTGCTAGACTGCCAACGTGCTTCACGCGCATTTATCGACTTCACAAGCCTTAGAACTGCACTAAATACCAAAACCTTTTCAATATTGTCATGCAAATATAAAAACCTAAGTTTTAAGCTAGAAATTACTACAAAGACATCACTGACTGTTTCAATATCCCCTGAACGCGTTTTGTCCTACAACCATCCTACCCTATCGCACCGGCTTTACTCCGAAGTAGAGAACGGTACATACAGTGAAGCCATAAAATAGCTGGATACATCTACAAACGATCTCTCTTTTGCATGTATGTACATTCATCTACCCTTATTCGAATGTATCGCGTGAGTTCGAGGAGAATTTATTCCCGAAGACTTATCCTGCCTGACAATCTTTCTTTTGTGTATCATGCAGGCACTGCTATCGTTCTTCTACAACCAGTATACCTAAGCCTTTCGTCTACGAACTCAAATCAGTGCCGCATTCTTTGTAGGCTCCCAGCTACAAATTATCTAAAATATATGAAGCTTAACCCCTCCCCCCAGCGTAATTATTCCATCAAAATTTATGCAATCATTTACTGCTATCGTCTCCACAATCTCATTATTAAAGTGTTCAAATTTAATTTTAGTACTAGAAGCTCCAACATGCGTTGCATATACTCCAAAATTGTGAGGCTTTCAATGAAGCTAAAAACATTTGAGATATAGTAAAGACTCAAAACGTTCATCCATATGTACACAATCGTTATTATAGAGATTCTACAGTGAACGAAAAAATACTTACTCATCACCGAGGTCTGCAGCATTATCCTCTTGCCCGGGAATATCCACATGAATAAAAACAGAACGTTCCTTGATTTCCGCCATGCAAGGGTGTTCCACAAAATCGTGGAAAGATGTATCTGGAAATGAAATCAATTCCTATAATAGACTTGCCAACGTTCGTACTAAAGCTGTCAGCCTTCCAATAGCCAAATTATATAGCAAAAGTAATTTTTGAGATGAAATGAAAAAACCCTAGGTCACTTACGATTGCATCCTAGATCGTGCACGGTGAGGAAAACCGCCCGCTTGTCTTGTTGTGATAGTTCACCCTGTGGAAACGATTATAAATATCATACGTACACTACACATAACACAGCATATCTATTACTCTTACATATATGATTTAGTAGAAAAGAGGAGTTTGTGCCTATCAAATGACCAATCGCTGAAGCAATACATAGTTCATATCTAAAGGGCATCCCTTCAAAGTATTTTAGTAACTTTTCTACATCGTTTTTGAAGCATATTGCCCCAAGTTAAACAGAGCGAAGTCGTATAATATACCCATATTGATGTTTTAGACGCCATATCAGTAGCGACGAAAATTTCACTATAATACTAAACATGCATACCTAAACATGCATGTATAGGTTATAGTGTAATTTTTATTTCATGCCCGACAGTCATACAATATGCACATGTATGGTACTAGTATTGCGCTGGTTACTGCCCGAGTTTTGTGGGCGCACTACTGATAGATACTTAGAAGTTGAAAGCACGTGTAGAAGAGGGTGGTGATACGCATACGATTTGGAGAAAATAGCATCTGACTGCCATAGTTCCTCGAGATTATATACTAGTAACTAATTCTATGAAAATTTATGTCGACTGATACGTCTCCAGCCGTTTCTTTTCTGTATAAGTTATACCACGATAGTTACCTCTGGGGAGACTTCGCCATTCGATTTTATTGAGAACCAAAAATAGGTTAAGCTTGGAAATAAATTCTCTCCAGACTGGGTGGACTTATAGGTATCAGTGGAAAGCCCTCAGTGATAGAACTGTCAGTTTTCGAAATGAACGCCATGAAGAAAGAAATGTATGAAAATGATTCAACCTGATAACTCCAGACAATAGAATGATTCCATCATTTCAATAAACTATCGAGTTAATTTGCTACCCTAGGCAATGCTTACCTCTCATCGCATTTACTTAATAGGTCGGGGTCTAGATGTCTTTTACGAAAAGAAATGTAACGGATTGGACAAATTAAAGAACTGGATTATATCGGACATTCCTCTTTACATATTCCACGATAAATTTTGATAGTTAATTGTATTGAGAAACGCTGACTTAACAAAACACTACATTGATGGGCAAACATTTTGTCAATCAACAAAGCCAATCACATGGCAAAGTACGAAAGTTTTAGGCGTCGACCATGCTTAAGATCCATTAGAATTATTGCAACTGGAGGAAGCATTTTGGTCGGAGGCTCCTTGAACGTCACTAAGATTCACTGCTGACCATGTGAGAAACAAAACTACGTAAATACAGAAATACACAAGAACACGTGGACGGCAACAAGATTGATAAGAAAATTGAAAGTAGGTGGTGAACTGCATAAGGCTCAAATGGTTTTTCCTTTCTATACTTACAGTTGCTAAAAAACGATTTGACAACCAGGTCGGTATCATTTCATTTGATTTTGTCTTGCAAGTTTTTGTAAGCCTGGAAAAATAAATTCACACGTCTTTATGTGTTGTTGTTTGGTGCAGTTGGAATTTCCATTTCGTCGGAAAGCATGTCATTGGCTGTTTGGGTACCTCCTGAATCCTTATTATGTCCTGAATTTTACTATTGCAAGTTTCCGTCTACAGGGAGCACTCAGATGCTTCGAGGAAGAATTACATTTGGAAGATATATCCCGGAAAATTCACAACCTTTTAAGTTATACACATACGTACATACATTGACAGAAGACGAGTCGGCAGGGAAACGTCAAGAAGAAAGAGACCGGGGGTGATAGATGAAAAATACAGACCTACAGATGTGGCAGTCCCATCGCACTAAGAAACTATAACGGCAGTATTAGCAGTCACTAGACTTTTAGCTTTTCGGGTATAACCCAAGGTGGTTTTTGGCTGTTTGCCAAAGAGACTCAGTCGTCAATCATTTGCTTGAGACCCGTACCGCCGTTTGTTTCATGGACATCTTATCTTTTTAAACTACGCAACTTCAGGTAGAAGATGGTTTTTAGAAGCAGAAATTCTTTCACTGGAACTAGTGTTCTTAAGTAGGAATTCCGACATTCTTCAATCTAGGCCTCTATTCCGATTTTATCTGAGGTCCCTTCCAATTTTATAGTGTCGTCCCCCCGCAACAATGAATATTTGATTTTTTAATCTTATATTCAAATAAAAGGAAATCTCAGACAGTAATATTCTAACTTTAGCTGCTTCATGACGTGGTCTCACTAAGCAATTACTGCCGTACAAGATAACTTTATATTGCAGATAAACTTCTTCCCTAGTCGTATGGGTGAGACGCGGAGAGCGTCAGTAAAACTGTTCCTCGAGTTCATCTTTTACCTTGTCCTTTTTCCGAAGGTACGGATAGACGTGTATTCTCATAGGATTTTCAAACCCCATTTTCTAACGTAAAATACGTATATATGTATATTCACTACATATGTAAACATAGGTTTCGGGAAGTTCCAAGTCGATACAAGTTTGTAACAATTAATTTTTTCGAAAGTGTCTGGCCAACCTATCGATACAGGAGGAAGAACAGAGATGAACTAAAAACAAATTTATAACTACTTGGTAGGACGTAATCGAAAGGCATGTTCACTCACATTATCATTACAAGATTCGCACCATGCACAAATACAAAGCAGCCACTATAGTGTAGTGTGTAATGCACTGCGTGGAAGTCAGGTCAAGCACCAACCCGCTCCAAAGTTTTGCAGCCTATTTCCATTTCCCTTAAGTTCTTTAAGTGAAATCGGTTTTCTTTTCCGACACTACTCACGGCTCTTGTAGTGTACTTTCTCGCGGCAGTCATTCACTGTATCAGTCAAGTCACATTTGGCTTTTCCTTCTCAACCTAAATCCTCCCAACATGTCGAAAATTGGCAATCCGAGTGAAAAGGAATTTTATAAATTTGAGCCTCTTTTTTGCTTACAAAACTAAAATAAACTAAATCCACCAACCACTCTTCACCCACGTACGATCAAACTTCATGTTTATCTATAGGTTAAGAACCGATCCGGCGGTTCCTTTGACTCCGTTCCTTCATCTGCACCCACATCAGCTGCAGTCTGGCTTAACGCCATTTTACTTTCGAAAGGTCACACCCAAACAAGACGCATTAAATTGTCACATATCCTTACCATTCGTCCCTTTGTCCTCTAATTGCAGCAATATAGTGCTTGGCATCTGGCCATCATCCGTAATAAGTAAGTATAACAGTAATTCAAGTAATAAATGATTGAAACTGAGTGGAGGTCATTCATAAAAACTTCATACCTCCATTGTATAACAACCCCTCCGTAAAACTAAAAGTATGAGACATAAAAAACAAGTAGAATTCATTTACCTGAATGTAGATGCTCAGCGCTCCACAGCGTTCAGTAGGCACCAATTGTTTCTGTAAGTATAAAAACATACGACAGTGTTAAATTCGTAAAAAAGGAAGGATCCCCATATTATTGCACACTAACTTTTTACTATTACCACGGAAAATAATCGGGCTACTTATAGTCAAATGTCCATGGCAATGGTTAGAAAAAGCATGAAATTATGTATGCCATTTGATTTAATAATGTTTCAACGTGATGTGTTTGACCCATGAGTAGCATTTCAGATATGAAGTACTTCGGGATACAATAGTATAAGTTGTATCAGCACATGGTAAACTGATATCAGGATGCATTGTATACGTACACAGAAGTATTAAACTGTATTCAAGAGTACTGTGCATAATAGCATCCGTCGTTATGCAAAAATATAGTACCACTATATGCACTGTAGGTATAGGGACAAATGGGATGCGAGTACTACGACATAAAGACACTTTTGCAATATTAGATGAAATGGTTAGGATTGCTTCCAACATTAGCATTTAAGTCTGTTTTATTTCTACTCAAATACTAATGCTTTATTCAGCTCGACCATACAAATTGAGGAGAAAGCTTGGAGATTATGGAAGGTACATAGTATCGTAGCCCCTGCTTGGGCAACTACTTACACTCTAACAGTCACAGCGTCATCCACAACTGCTCTGTCAAGTTTTCATTGGGGTATTAAGGATCGAAATGTGACATTGTAAGCCTTAGAATAATCTAGGTTACCTTTTATAACCTACAAACATATATCTATATTGGAACCCCCTGGAACCAAACGATAATGTTTGCGTAGGTTTAGGGTGTATAAGTAGGTGTCCAGAAGTATACAGGGCACGGATAATCTATTGGACTCGACCAGCATATACATAAGAAGGTAACTTGATATTGCATATACTTTTTGCGTCACACACATTATATGATTATACGTGCTATACCTATGCACATAATTATATCTATATACAATATATATACAGATGTATATATTCAAGAATAGAAATGCTACGCTGACCTACGCTATCGATTTCCTTAAAAGTTTAAATGATCTCTCCTTGATACCATGATCCTACTACGTGGAATCTCCTCTATGTTGGTCAGGTGTCGTTTAGTAATTTCCTCAAAACCACTTAAGCATTATCCAGGCTAAAACAACCTTTTTTTCTGATAGATCACTGGCGTTAACTGGGAGAAAGTTCTGAGAAATAGCTTCTCTCTCTCTGGATTTAATCTCCCTACCGCTCTCTCTTTCCCTGTCGCGAGGTAATGAATCATGTAAAATGAACGTTGTATTTTTGCCAAGTATTAAAACTCAGTGTCTAGTAGTACTACGCATATTCCGCGACTCAACCTAGACACAGAAAGAACATTGGGCAAGACAACATGTTTTACACTCTCATTGCTTCGATCCAAAACCTACATTGTACAGACACCAAACGACCAATATCGGTTTTTAGATTGAAACCCTCTGCATTTATGAAATTTTCAAAGAGGCAGAACTTGAATTCATTGTCGTAAAGAGGTCACAGAAAAGTATTTGCAATGCTTTAATTGGTATTGGTAAAACTAGTTAATTATTAATATATCCAAGTTATGTTATAACTTCTAGAGTATAATAGATAAACAGAGTTGTAAGGGAATGTGGACCCGATGACATAAATTCTAGCTGAACCAAAACTTGAAACGCTCTGATTCGTACAGAAATATTAATCTGCAAGCAAAACCTTTTACTACTCCTCTTAAAAGTTTACTTGGTACTTTTCTGTAGGTGTTAGTAGTATATGCAAATACTACAATAATTCTCTAAACTCAAGCGTCTTCACCACAGGGTGTGGAATTCTAGCTAAACCAGTAGCAAATGTAGCCTAACCTAATGGCTGACGTTTACTTTTGTGTTGGAATCAAACCGGCCAGTGGAAAGTTTTCCACTTTCCACCCTTTTTGAGCATATGGGACTATTCGCCTCGTACATTTGTAACTTCTTGGGGTAATCCATTCTCCATTGCTCAGCAATACTTTTCAGTTTTTAGCAAAACTTCTCACAAATTCTATCACATTTTCCGCCGTTTTTATCGACAGTGTACATTCGTTTTGTAGTCTATCAAGGTTGTTCTACTTCATGCAGCACAATGTATTCAGTATCTACTGTCAATTTCAAAACTCTACCCTAATCCGTCATCAACGGTTTCTAGGATAGTGGCATGTATATTAATAAGCAGAATGTACATATAAGAAAGTAGACATTGGAAAGTTTTAATGGAAAAGGTGGAAAGCGGATGGCGAAGTGAGAAATTGATAGCCAATTGTTTAACTTAAGTGGAAAGTGGAAACTCCTACTATCGGTTTTGAATCCGACACAAAAAGTAAAACCCAGCCTAACGTAGTACTAAATTTTAAACAGAAAAGTTTGAATGAAGAGCTGGGATTGAAAGGAAAGTGTAAAATGCAGGATTTTACTCAAGCTTTGTTTTCGTTTGTCAGAAGAGCTAATTTTGAGCCACCTTCTCATAGAATCACAAAGAAAACAAAGGCAGTAATAAAACTCCAGTGATCTCCCAAACTGTCTTTGTTAAGTCTCCTCAATAATCTAAGAAAATACGAAGTTTTGCATAACTGTGGATAGGCATCAATTAGAGATATTGCTGAACATGGAAATTTCGCGCAGCTTCGCTGCCAGCAACTGTATTTTGTGCGTTGTTTAATGTGGCGTGATACTTTATCACTGCATTGTGGCCAGTTAACTATTATCATCTACTATGTTAATATAATGTAAATAAATTACATATATAAGTACAAGTCTAACTTCACGGTTAGTATAATAGTATTAGTTAATTGTTATTCTTTTGCAGCACTTCAATTTACTGAATTGTTCCAGAAGCTCATATAATTGAAATTAATGTGGAGCTCCGCATAACGCACTTATATATAGCTTATACTGGCTGGCTTTTCAATAATTGGCTAGTTCACGTGGACAATGGATAGTTTTCACTGTCCACTAATGCTAAACATAGGAATCTTTCCACTTTCCATCAACACTTTTCATTCTCCACATATTCAGCTTTCCATTGACACTTTCCACATTCCGTACGCTTTCCACTGCTTTCCACTTTACTTGACACTCCCGCTTTCTACACATAATTGAAAAGCTGCATACTTTCCACTTTCCGATTCACTTGACACTTGCGCTATTCTTTTTTGATTGCCATCT
Source organism: Lipothrix lubbocki (assembly GCA_034696945.1). NCBI lineage: Eukaryota > Metazoa > Arthropoda > Collembola > Symphypleona > Sminthuridae > Lipothrix > Lipothrix lubbocki. Next base: position 3,463 of record JAQGAK010000477.1, on the reverse strand, counting down.
TGCAGCTCCCAGCTATACATAAGTCACGGTCTCCGTAATATTTAATTTGAACGATATTGAACGCAGTCAAAATATTCCACAAAATATCAAAACACTACCATATAAAAAAATAGGGTTTATACTCCGATGTACCCGAAGGTTATACAGAGTCGACACTATCATATACTAATATCAACGAAGCCGATCATATACACCTTATAAATGTTAAATGGTATTGCAATATTTAACTCTTGTAGGGTACTCCTTCTTACAGCAACTTAAAAGGTAAGGATTAATCAAAAATTAAACTGATGAATTTCATTTTTTAATTTAAATTAATTCCGTTCAATTAATTTAAAAATACAGAATTAAATTGACATTTTCTTGTAGTCCTTAAATATCCCCAAGCGTACACTGGAAAGTGGAAACCGTGAAGCTTTATTTTGATATGTGGTGCGCACCGTTCAGTGTAAAGTGGAAAGCATGCAGCTATTCAATTAGATGTAGAAAGCGGGAGCGTCAATTAAAGTGGAAAGCAGAAAGCGTGTATGGATTGTGGAAAGTGTCAATGGAAAGCGTATATTGTATATGGAAAGTATGCGTGGAAAGCTGAATATGTGGAAAATGGAAAGTGTTGATGGAAAGTGGAAAGCTTCCAATGTTTAGCATTGGTGAAAAGTAGAAACTACCCACTTTCCAAGCGAACTAGCCAGTTATTGAAAATCCAGCTGCTTATACTTACTACTGTAGTGAATTATTTGAAGGCTTTTGTAGCATGAAATTGATAGCATTTGCAGTTCGTACAATGTGACGCAATTATGAGGGCTAATTTTAATCCACTGTGAAACTTTCCAGCCTTGTCTAAATACATTATCACTGATTCCAGCAGATCCTAATATTCAATCAAACCAATCCTATTATGCTTACCGTAATACAACTCAACAAAATTAAAACAGATTTGATAGTTGATGGAAATGATCTATTCGAGATATCATTACATAATCACTGCGTTAGCATATGTATCGTATCTTCCACAGTTGATAAATTTCGGACTTTGGATTCCCTAAACTTTTCCAACTCCAGATACTAGAAGGAACTTGTTACGAAAGAGACTAACTTTACTTAACTTCATCCCATACAGCTTGCTTCTAAATGCAGTACTCAATGTCATTACTTACAGCTAAGACTGATATAGTAGCGAAAGTGTGGGGGTTAGTTCTCAAAGTCGGCAAATGTCTGATGTATAAAGTCTCGGGTTCGAAAAATAGAAACAATGACGAAAATCGATGTTGTACCAAAGACGTTCAAATAATAAGAAATACTAATGTACCAGAGCTTATAGTTTTTAATTCTAAATTAAAGGCCATCTTATTTAAATGAAGTCATTATTCGTGTTGGATTTTTATGAAGAAATTCTTGGTAGCGCGGTTTTTATGGACAAAATCTTGGGATCGTGGTTTTTATGAAGCAAGTCTAATAAGTATGCTGGCGTTTTTAGGAAGAAAGTCTTTCAGTGGTGTTGGTGTTTTTACTAAGAAAGTCTTGGATTCATGTAGGTTTGAGTTGTTGTTGTTGGTGTAGAAAAACATACCGAGCCTAGTTTGGAGACTTCCATGCTTCCCCGGCGAACCCATTCCACACTTCTTTTGCGAGTGGCATCCGTACTCATTCGACGGTAAGTTTGATCCTGGCTGGCGCGTCTCATTTTGTAACTATTTATCATAATAATTTTCTTTTAAATCTAGATAAGATTTTATAGCGATTGTATTTTGTAGGAATTCTTCCAAGAATTTTCAAAGTTGTTGATATTTACTTTTTATACTTAACACTTGTCATTAACGCTGCCAAAATGTTAACGTTTGTTATACATACGAAGAGGAATGAAATGATGAGAACCATATTCACATCAAGTGTTTACCAGTTGTGATTAAACAATGAATCACAGAGTTTCATGCAAGCTACTCCAAACCATTCTTGACATTCAAGAAACTCCCATGTTCCATGATCCTTGCTCTGGGTTCTTGCGCTTTGTTTCATACTGATGAAGTACAGAGAATTGAGCTCATTCATATACAAATGTATGTGTACATATGTAAGTCGATGGTAAAGAGACTGCAGTGTATGCAAAATTTTGTAAAAGGCTTACTCAACCCTGTAACACAACCCGACATGCTAAATTAAATTTGCAAAAGAAAGTTTCACTAAGGTTTTTGTTTTAGGGATAAATTGCCTCGTACAGAATCTAAACATATTATTCCGCTTCTGTAGCCTTAACACAAGAAGACTTAACTGTCGTTTTGTAGTTCAACTCCCTGTATCTCATTCTGTCACATACACCCTCACTGCAGCGCTCATCCTCCTAGTCACACGTATAGCTCCTTATCGAGTTCGGGTAGCCCGGCGAGTATCGAGTACGAGTACGGGTTCGAGTCGAGTTCGGTCAAATGTTTATGAGTACTCGATACTCGAAATTGGGTTTCAAGTATCGAGTAACGGTATTTCAAGTACTTTAGAGTACGAGTATCAAACGAGTACGAGTCCGATTAAAATACTCGCAGAGGTTATCGAGTTCGAGTACGAGTATCACATGCTCCATACACGAGTACATTCTGCGCACGTGCGTAAAATATTTTTAGCTTTGGAATGTCGACAGAGAAAACTTCTTGGTGTGAAAATAAAAAGTTTCATTAATACACCATTAATACTTGATTTAGTTTTTTGTTGACATCAATCAAGGTTATAATTTAATTAATTCTACATGTACTATAATATATAGAACTGTAATAATATGTTTTCATAACAAAAAACAAATTTAATTGCAACATCTGTACATCGCTACTTGAGGTGCAAGGTAGGTTTTCTCCATTTTCTTTACGTACAGGATTGGTTAACTCTAACAATACTTAAGACGTTCCTGCTGAATGAAATTATTAGGAGCGAAGGGAACTCATGCAACGCTGATTTCCGTAACGAAATTTGTCCAGCTAAAAACTTTTTAACCGTAGTACTTTTACTTAAAAACATTTACCGCATGATAAGTGGTACCTTGAAGTTGATCCTAAGCAAATTACATGTTACCTAATTTCACTAATTACGAAGTTAATGACAATTAAAGTTGTTTAATAAATTAATTAACCGGCCTGCCGGTAACAGATTCCTGATTTTTATATTTACATTCTGGTATCGATTTTAGATTTTACTGCTTTTTATTGTTAGGTAAAGTAATAACCAATCTTACAGTAAAAGAAAATTGAGATACCACCGCATGCACTTCATTTAGCGTCATATTATTTCTACCTTCTATAAAAAAACCAACGTTTTTAAATTATAATCGAGTAATACAATACGTACATATATTAGAATTTAATTATTTAGAATTTAACATTATGTTAATGTATGTATTAATATAATACACACTTGGTATTAGATACTCGAGTATCATATCGAGTCATGAAACGAGTACGAGTCCGATTTTTCGGTATTT